>JARKIA010000384.1:0-121563 GCA_029289565.1 Mycena galericulata | reverse complement strand
TTATACTGCCTGACTTTGATAGTTATGCTAGTTTGCAACGCTTCAAAGGCTTAATGCTCAGTTCCGGGATTAAACTAGCATCCTCTAGTCTTACTTCTTGTATACAGCTATCCGCGTGTACTAGTGTAAAATCGATGAATTCAGGTGTGTAATGATACACGCCTTATCACCGTATGAACCCGTGTGAACCTGTCAAAGTATTTTGGCTGCAAGCAATGTTCCATGTAGTATACAGACACAATTTCGTGCACTGTAAACTCATTATAAGTGTTCCCCAGACCCCTAAGGTCCATTGAAGGGTATGCTCACCTGTATTGAACTTAGCCAAGGCTGCCGGATCATCATTCCATTTTAGGCAAGAGCTAATATTTCAACTCAAAAATTTGCTGGGCTCATTAGTCGCACCCAGAGAGGCACAGGAAAGCAGCAGGGACACCAACAATTGATACAGAACTGAAAGCTTCAATCAGAAAGCACGTAGCTTCTGACGGGTTGCACGGGTCGCGGGTCACCCCACCGACCCGGACCCGTATGCGCGGGTACGGGTACGGGTCAACGCGCTGATATTTGCAGGAGACCCGTGCCGATCACTAGAGCCAATCTAGTGTAACTGACCTCCGAGGCGATGAGTCATGAAAGGATGCTTCGGAAGCCAAGAAAAGAAACGGTCGAGCCGAAGATGACTGTAGTGGACAATTGGACGTGTTGTACATAGGTACAGTACCTGCTTGTTCCTTATAGGGACCTCTGCAGTAATACTATCTCCTCCTCCTCCTCCTCCTCCTCCTCCTATGCCGGGCACGAACACAACGATCGCTGCACCCGCTAATGAACGAGACGAATGAGATCATGATACATGCCCGCAAATGCGATGCGATTTTTGTGCTATCGACTGCGAGCCTCGGGATGGGGATTCTCAGATACAGTTATAACCAGAATTACACGAGTAGGAAATCCGGCAAGGGTAAAAAACTCACAGAACGACGCCGCTCCTCAGACACCGCTCCTCAATGTTTGAGCCTCAAACAAAGGGAAACTGGTGGAAGACATTTGTTTGTTATAAGCAGGCGGAACTAGTATTGAAACGTAACTGAATTAGCGGGAGGACTTGTCGAAAATGGTAAACAAGGTTGATGGAAACTGGGATTGTTGGGATTGTGGTCATAATTTACTCGAGAGATTCATAAGGATGCCCATAATAAAACTAGGTAAATAGAAGGAGGGGGACAACCTTTTGGTGCTTGTGAGCACACCCATGGAATTTGGGATGGACGCCAAGTTAGGTGGGACAACCTCGTTTCATTCGACCTTAGGTCATATATGGGGGATATTGCGGCATAGATGTTCTTTTTGGCACAATGCGTCGGACAGTTTGTGCCCTATTAATTGGCGTAATTTCATATATACGTAAGTTAGTTGTTGGAGTGCAGGTGGAATACATGGCGTACACTGATCTAGATTAATCTCGCGATCGTTATACATCAAATCTGGGATGATTTCCTTTCGTTTCTGTGGAGAGCTCTACTTCACTTTGGCTGTCTTCAACCTCCGTTGCAAATATAATCGGGTCTGTTGGAAGAGACATTGCACCCGGGCGTGTTTGAGTAAGATCAATGTGGAGGCGGATATGGATGAGCATGTTGGATATTCCGAGTATGACCGGTGCGCAGTCGGCAGCAATGAACTGAATGTTGGAGCCGCATTGATAGCTCACGACATGGAAGGAACCCCAGACGCTGAACGAGGATTAGTTCTGGAACGATTATATATAGAACGGGATGAACGAACACAATTAATGCTGCACTGTCAATAAATATTCTAATGATCGACTGTTCGACCAGGGATGAAAAAGTGAACAAAGGGATAGGCCGATAGACATACGCTGAGGTTGGTGATTCCGAATGACTTGAGCATTCGACCAGTATTCCAGAGTTTATACCAGATGAATCCTGAACTCGCTATGAGTTGGTGTGGTGTGGAAACGAATGACATACCAGTTGTATACGTAGCCGTACTGAAGAAAGTTAAGAAACAGGAATTACGTAGAGGGTGGGTACTTACCACATGCCAAAGAAGCAGATGCCCGTGGTCCATCGTCGAAATGCGGCCTTGAAGATACTATCACTAGGATTATATGTCGACAATTGGTATGTGAGGCCGACGCCAAATGCTTCAGGTTGTCAGTCAATCCAGCTGGCGGATAGAAGATAAGGATCATTTACCAGTCAACCCCATGAGCGTGATACTTGGGACAATAATCATTCAGGTGCTGAATGCCCAAACGACCCAAAGACGATGGATCTTCGATTGTATGAATCAGTCCCATAGAGGAAGCACCATGGTAATTGAATGACGCACGACAAGGATATCCCCAATGACGAACGACGCAACAAGGAACCCATATTTGAGAACCTCTGTAATGTGGGAAAAATCGGAATAGAAATTGACGGGTCCGGGACCATCTTCCCACTGGTGAAAGGCGATGAAGATTCGAGCAACATTCAGAAGCCAATGCTAAGATAAATATGGACATTGTATTATATACGACGCGAAAGTGGGAACGCACAGCAGTGACCGTGATGAACAGTGTAAGCGCTCCGAGTGCGACGGGGGACGGAATTTTCAAGCGAGGGCCTGTCGAGCTCTTGTCGCGATGATCGCGGTTGCGTGTCCGAGTCACGAGGAGGTAGAGAGCGTAAGAGGACAGGGTAGCGTATACTCCATAAAGAAGGCTTTCAAGCACTACAACAGCGAGATTTGCACTAAGGAGTGGAACGGGGGACATGAGGGTGATTGCATACGACAGCTTCGCCAATGTATATGTACGTGACCGAGTTTGTTTGACAATCATCATCTCGAGGCAATGCGGCAGATCTCCAGGAATACCGACGATGCCGCTGAACGGCTTCGGTGGACGAGGACTCGTAGGACTTTGTGCGACATTAGGGTGTTTCAGATATACTATTTCGAGCCCAACTTCATGCCCGATTTCGAGCCCAACTTGGTCCCAACTTCAGATACAATTTTTCACCATTTGCTCCCGGGAAGCACAACGGGTGGGCCAAAATGAGTGAGAGAAGTTGGAGCATGAAGTTGGGCTCGAAATCGGAGCTATTTCGTGTTCCAACTTCATGCGAAGTTGGGCTCCAAGTTGGGCTCCAAGTTGGGGATCAAGTTGGGCCCGAAAAAGGATATTTGAAACACCCTCGATTTGACATCCAACTTCGAGCCCAACTTCATGCTCCAACTTCCCCCACTCATTTTGGCCCACCCGTTGTGCTTCCCGGGAGCAAATGGTGAAAAATTGTATCTGAAGTTGGGACCAAGTTGGGCTCGAAATCGGGCATGAAGTTGGGCTCGAAATAGTATATCTGAAACACCCTAATGTCGCACAAAGTCCTACGAGTCCTCGTCCACCGAAGCCGTTTAATGGTGTTTCAGATATACTATTTCGAGCCCAACTTCAAGCCCAATTTCGAGCCCAACTTGGTCCCAACTTCGGACACAAAATTTCACCATTTGCTCCCGGGAAGCACGAAGGGTGGGCAAAAATGAGTGGGGGAAGTTGGAGCATGAAGTTGGGGTCGAAGTTGGATGTCAAATCGTGGTCCGGAGCACGATTTGACATCCAACTTCGAAATCTGGACTATTTCGTGTTCCAACTTCGTGCGAAGTTGGGCTCCAAGTTGGGCCTCAAGTTGGGCCCGAAAAAGGATATTTGAAACACCCTATTGATGCTTCTCTATTGCAGACGGTGGGGAAAAAAAGTGAAACAGTGCCAGCGAACGATTCGGTGGATGCGTTTGGAGCCTCGGGCAAGACAACGAACCCCCGATAAGTTGTTGGGAGAGTCTTGAGGGAAAAATGAGCGCGATCAACAACGTGACAGACCCAGGTAGATATTAAAAATACATCAGTACAGTACTCGAGCCAATCCAGTGTGATCGGATTCAACTGACCTCCGAGGCGATGAGTCATGAAAGGATGCTCCGGAAGCCAAGAAAAGAAACGGTCGAGGTATCCCATGCCGGGCATGAACGCAACGATCGCTGCACCCGCCAATGAACGAGACGAATGATATCATGATACACGCCCGCGAATGCGATGCAATTTTTGTGCTATCGCTGCGAGCCTCGGGATGGGAATCTCAGATATAGTTATAACCAGAATTACACGAGTAGGAAATGCGGCAAGGCTAAAAAAACTCACAGAACGACACCGCTCCTCAATGTTTGAGCCTCAAACACTGAAGGTAAACTGTGGAAGACATTTTTCGGTGCAAGCAGGCGGAACTTAGTATTGATACTGAATTAGCGAGAGGGCTTGTGGAAAATCAGAGATGAAGACAAGGTTGATGGAAACTGGGATTGTAGTCAAGATTTACTTGAGAGATTCAGAAGAATGCCCCTAAAACCAAATGAATGGAAGGAGAGAGGATAACCTTTTCGTGCTTGTGAGTACACCCATGGAATTTGGGATGGACACCAAGTTAGGTGGGACAACCTTGTTTGATTCGGGCTCAGGTCATATATAAGATAGTGGGGATAATTGCGGGAGGGAATTGCGTTGAACGGTTTTAATTCATCCTTCATACACAAAATGTGCCGTATTAATTGACCGCAATCTTATATATACGTAAGTTAGTTGTTGGAGTGCAGGTGGAATACATGGCGTACACTGATCTATTGCTGATCTAGATTAATCTCGCGCTCGTTATACATCAAAACTGGGATGATTTCCTTTTGTTTCTGTGGCGACCTCTACTTCACTTTGGCTATCTTCAACCTCCGATGCAAATATAATTGGGTTTGTTGGAAGAGATATCGCGCCCGGGCGTGCTTGAGCAAGATCAATGTGGAGGCGGATATGGATGAGCATGTTGGATATTCCGATTATGGCCGGTGCGCAGTCGGTAGCAATGAACTGGATATTGGAGCCGCATTGATAGCTCACGACATGGAAGGAACCCCAGACGCTGAACGAGGATTAGTTCTGGAACGATTATTTATAGAACGGGATGAACGAACGCAATTAATGCTGCACTGTCAATAAATATTTTAATGATCGGCTGTTCGACCAGCGATGAAAAGGTGAACAAAGGGATAGGCCGTTAGACATACACTGAGGCTGGTGATTCCCAATGACTTGAGCATCCGACCAGTATTCCAGAGTTTATACCAGATGAATCCTGAACTCGCTGTGAGTCGGTGTCGTATGAAAAATAATGACATACCTGTCGTATACGCAGTCGTACTGAACAGTGTTAAGAAATAGGAATCACGTAGAAGGTCGGTACTCACCACACGCTAAAGAAGCAGATGCCCGTGGTCCATCGTCGAAATGCCGCCTTGAAGATACTATCACTAGAATTATATGTCGACAATTGGTATGTGAGGCCGACGCCAAATGCTTCAGGTTGTCAGTCAAATCAGCTGGTGGATAGAAGATAAGGATCATTTACCAGTAAACCCCATGAGCGTGACGCTTGGGACAATAATTATTCGGGTGCTGAATGCCCAAACGGCCCAGAGACGATGGATCTTCAGTTGTATAAATCAATCCCATAGAGGAAACACCATGGTAATTGAATGACGCACGACAAGGATATCCCCAATGACGAACGATGCAACAAAGAACCCGTATTTGAGAACCTCTGTAATATGGGAAAGATCGGAATAGAAATCGACGGGTCCGGGACCATCTTCCCACTGGTGAAAAGCGATAAAGAGTCGGGCAATGTTCAGAAGCCAATGCTAAGATGAACGTGGTCATTGTATGATATACGACGCGAAAGTGGGAACGCACAGCAGTGACCGTGATAAACAGCGTAAGCGCTCCGAGTGCGACGGGGGACGCGATTTTCAAGCGAGGGCCTGTCGAACTCTTGTCGCGACGATCCGTTCGAGTCACTAGGAGGTAGAGAGCGGAAGAGGACAGGGTAGCGTATACTCCATACAGCAGGCTTTCAAGCACTACGACAGTGAGATTTGCACCAAGGAGTGGAACGGGAGGCATGAGGGTGGATTGTATGCGACAGCGATGTATATGTACGTGACCAAGTCTGTCAATTGTCACCTCGAGGCAATGCGGCAGAACTCCAAGAATACAGGCGATGCCGTCGGTGCCCGAATTCCAGCGCTGACGTTAGGACTTCCATTTGTGCGACGTTGATGCTCTCTATTGCAGTCGGTGGGAAAAAAAGTGAAGCAGTGCCAGCAAACAATCCGATGGATGCGTTTGGAGCCTCAGGCAAGACAACGAGCCCGATAAGTTGCTAGGAGAGATGCGCCGGTCTTGGGGAAAACGAGCAAGATACGGTACTCGTCAGCTCCAGAGTGATCGGACTCAACTGACCGCAGTCGCCTCCGAAGCGATGAATCATTAGGAAGCCAAGAAACATATCCCGTGAACGCAATGATCGCTGCACCCGCCGAGACGAATGATATTATGATACACACCCGCGAATGCGATGCGATTTTTGTGCAATCGACTGCGGATTCGGGATGGGAATCTCAGATGGAGTCACAATCAGAATTTACACGAGTGGGGAATGCGGCAAGGGCAAAAACTCACAGAACGATACCGCTCCTCAATTTTTGAGCCTCAAACAAAGACGTGGTCATTAATACATTGAGCAAGATGTATGAGAGGAAGTCGAGATACAGATACGGGGCCAAGAGTTGCACATCTACGTGTTCATGGAAACTCTACGGCAGCTCGAGTCTATGCCTCCCAGGAAACTGGCAGGTCTACTTGAAGTCCCCATACTGCCAGTTGTAGCAGTCCTGCGATATGTAACCATCAGCCATCTAGTCGAAAAAAATTTTAAAGAGACGAAGACGACTCACGACACAATCCTTCTGCTCGTCGAGCGCAGGGACCTCTACCCCGTTCTCAAAATCCCAGTCCTCGTTGAGTAGCTTCTCGATGATGAATTGGATGCCGTGCTGCCGAGAATCAACAGACCATCGGCGCTTCGTGACAGTATCGTAGAGGATGCGCTGGCCGAGGTGGCATCTAGTGTAGTGGGCGTTAGCGGAGAGGTGAGGGTTGTTTAAAGTGGCCTACTGGGACTCAAGAGCGAAGCCACCAATGGCGCAGGTTGAGGTCACGCCGGTGCAGGTTCCCATCGGGATGGGCTAGTGTATTTTTTGGGGTTAGTGAAGAATCAACCAGAAAGGTATCGCAAGAATCGTACATCGCCTGTGTGGTAGACGTGAGTAATATGGTGCGTCGACGGCTGTGGCACTCATCCGTCAGTTTACGCAAAGAGATATGACGGCATCTACGTACAGGAGACGGGAGGTGAAGGCGTGTAGCAGCCATCTTCTCGCCGGGAGTCTCGAACGCCACGACTGGGACGCCGAAGGTCGCACCGAGTAAAGCTGCCAGCGATCCGCCAAGACTGTGGCCTGGATCCATCATCAGTCAACGGCTTCCATGAGTACCAATGCCACCCACCGGTAAGCCAAATATTGGCATTCGGGTACATGTACGCGACGTCATTGTAGAGGTTCTGGAATTTCTCAGAATCAGTCGATTCGCCTCTCGTACGAGCACAGTAAGGCTCACCGTGCCGATCGGATAGAACAAGCTATCGTCGACCAGCGCTTGCTCAACGCAGTTCTGGTCGCACTTGTCACCACCTGCGTAGCAGTCGCACACGGTGTACCAGGTTGGCCCGACACGGGCGCAGCAGCACGAGAACAACAAATTGTCATTCAGTTTGTCCTTCTTCTTCGTTGGGCCCTCGCCGCCCGCCAGCCACGGTGCAGATGTGCCTTTGACGGAAATGACGACGGTGCTGTTGTCCTCGCTCACGAAAACGTGCCCACGGAAACCATCCGCGTCGGGCTCCCATCCAAACGGTATACTCTAAAGGACAAGTTTGAATAAGTATTTTGAGATAAGACATAATAAGCAGACGCACCGCGTTCCACCCATTTAATGGGTACCACGACTTGTGGCCTGGCTCGCCGTAGTACGAGTTGGACGTCATTTTCGCGAGTTGCAGGAGCGTGTCGCGCTTGCTAATGTCCGGGCCATCAATCTGAACGCTATCCCAAGCAAGAACCGGGCTCTGAGCATGCCGCATGGACAGAAGGCGCGCGTCAGAATACGCCGACGCGGATGGAGGTCGGTGAGTCCTGATATTCTTGGTCGATATTTCGTAATAGTCGCCCAGAAATGAAGTAGGGAAATCAGAGAAAACGCTCCTCGATCCATTGGCTACCGCATGCTCGTGTCGTAGCTGGAATCGTATTGAGGATGGAGTGGCATTATCTGGTCCTTTAGACCATAGAAATGCCGCCAGAACCAAGCGGAGAGTATTGGGCAGAGCAGTCCACATAATTACGAATGCACTGAGAGAGGATGGAAGCTTTAGATCGTTGTGAACGTTGGCAGAAGACAATGAAAGTGGTGGTTGCGGTGAAAGAGGCGTGCACGTGGTGCTGCGTAATTGTTCCATAAATGGTTGGACGCATCGGATCAACCGGCCCGCAGCTTGCCTCTCACTTGAAATATGCCACGATATTCGGAGCTATGTAAGTACACGATGCGTAGCTCCCAACTCACCAGCTGTTCCAATTCGCATTAATCCATCCTCGCAGTCAACTCCTCAGATGCAGACGTGGTATTCCAATCCTGCGACGGTGTCCTCTTTGGAATCCATCGTGCTAACTTGCAAACGAACACAGAAGGATTCCCCCCACCGGAAATCGCAAATACCGATGAAACCGTTCCACTCTCCGAATCATCCTCAACTCTAGAGCTACTCTTCCAATATATATATCCTCGTCGGCACCCCGCGCTGGACGAAATTCCGTTCGCCGATCTCGCAGCCTTGGCAGAAGCGGCAGAGAAGTACCAGGTTTTCTCAGCCATGAACATCTGCCGTATACGAATGAGGTGGGTGAGAGATTGGTGGAGGCAATCTCAGACCCCTGAATCGCTTTCAGGGACGTTCTTCCAAATCACGCTCCTGAAATATTGGCCTATGCCACGAAGCACGACTACCCTTACCTGGTCTATGAAGCTGCACCATTCACCTTCGACGTCCCTCTTGCGGACGTGGTCTCCATGCTTCCGGAGAATTTGATCTTGCCATGGGTATGTCTTCCGTCTTCCCCTCGCCACGTTCTCAAACTAGCAGGTGAAATACATCGATGCCTGGAACAAAGTCCTCCACGATGCCATCGCAGTGAGACAGCGCTCACACTACAACAGCGCCCAAAACACCCAGTGCCGTTTTTGGAAGACAGAGCGGCCCGCGATCGCGCAGCACTTCGGACATTCGCTGCAGTCCCTGCGGCGGCTCAACGTTATTTTCGCGGACCAGGGCCAGACAAAGCTTTCGGCATGCTGTGAGGAGGCAAAGGCGTCGTGGCGGAAGGAGATCGAAAATGCGATGGCGCAGATTCCGGAGTTGAGGAGCTTTTTATGACCCGGGAAACGTTTATTTCCTCGAGTTGTCATTTTGCTGATCTCCTGAAAAATATGTTTCGGCGAGGCAGCGATTTTCCTTCCTTCCCTCTCCGGTCATCCGTGATCCTTGGATCAATCCAACCCTTCCTCACCTCATACGGTTGCGCACTCAAAATACCTCAGCCTCCGCGTGGTTGACTTGGTGAAGTGGTACCCCATTTATTTTTGAAAAATTTGGGGCCCATATTGCCCATAGATCAACATTTTCTGATCTCTCAGAAAGGGAGGGTTGAGTCACCGAGGTAGTGCTCCCCTACTGCTGAATCTTTGATGCCTGCTCGACGTGTTCAATGTCACTTGCCGCAGACGCCATCGACGTATCCAATCCTGATGGTCGGCTAGGATACGTGGGCGGTGGCGCCGCACCTATGAGATCAGATTTACAATAGGTAATATGTAGATTATTGAACGAATTAAGTAAGGTTGGAGCATCATCGAAAGCAAATGAAGATCAAATGAACGAAGGTATGAAGGTGCATCAATGCACAATGCAAGCGGTACATCGAAGCTGGTATGTACCAGGGTCCAAGAAAACGAAATGATATGTACACGCAGTCATGACAGGGACATCAGGCAAGCGTAACCGTCCGTAGAATTTCGAGTCCAGGGCTCAAGGTCCAAGAAAGGAGACGCCAGTTCAGACTTTGTCTGCCGGGATGGCCGAGCTGACGTCGATGTCGACCCACTCTGATTTTCCCTCAAGTGTCAAATTGCTCGAACTGTCGCTGACAACCTTCGGTGTCGGCGATGAGAAAAAGCGAGCAACACCGCGCTGGCGGAGGAGGACGAGTCCATAGACGACGCCGAACACGACACACTCTGCCAGCCCCACGGCGAGAATGTGCAGCACAAGTCTGCCGGGGTGGCCATCTGGGGCCATGAACGAGTAGGCTGTGAGAAAGGTGGGTGAGCGGAATACCTTACCAACGAAAAGGGAATGATACATACCGTAGAAGCCCTGGGTGGCATACGTGATGTAGATGATTCCAACGTAGCCGAGGAGGAGGATCGTCGCGAAGGGCAGAAAAATCCAAGAGGCCGCGGGCGTGTTCGTGAAGAGGATCTCGAACAGAGCAAACACGGTGTTGAAGAGATGGAAAGAGATGGCCGACCAGGCTGCGTCGGTGGGTCAGATCACCAGGCTATGCCGAGGCTAATATCGAAATAACTACCGTCAAAACGGTTATCGAACGTCGAGGCGTTCGCGATGACGCCCCAGAACACAATAGACACGAGGATCGCTGGTGCACGGTAAATTCAAAGACACGCAGTGGCCTACATGGATAGCGCTCACGAAAAACAGTGATGGTGGACAGCAGCGCCAGGTGCAAGAACCGCCAGGGCTTGGCCCACCGCTGTAGTGGGTACGCCTTCTGCCCGTGCCGCGCATATAATGCGGTCTGGATCCCTGCAGCGAAGAAGTAACCACAGATCCCGGTGTAGGTTAAATGAGTGAAATATGAATAGAACCTGGATACGGAGAACAATGGATGTATGGTCCGTGTTAACGCCGCATCCCTGAAGTTAACGTGGAAAGTACGTACCCCGCGGCGTCTTTCTGGACAACGACGCCCCAGACGATGCTAAACACCAGCGCAACAAAGGTGTATGTCGCCACCGCAAGACGGATCGCGGCCAGCACACGCGAAGAAAAGAAGGCCGACGTGACGAGGGTGTGTTGGGCGTCAAACGGATCCAAGCGCAGGCGAGCCGAAAGGGACAACATGTTGAGCTTGCGGGAGCGAGAATCGATGAAAAAATAAAGGAACGAAAGAAAGGGAATCGATTCTAGCTCGAGGACGCCTTCGCACAGCGGGGTGGGGAAAGGTAAGAGAGAAAGCTGTTTTTCTGATCACGATCATGTTTGGCAGCTCGCCTGCATACCTGTTGAAAACGCCGTGATCATGGCGACCAACAGTGATCGCCGCATTGCCGCATTCTGCCGACCTCACTAGTTAGTGCACACGACAGCTTGGAACACACTCAATCCTTCGGCGAAGAACTTTGAATCTAGCCATCGGAATGTGGTCCTCAATGCAAATCCCCCGTATTTTTTGAGGGCTCAGAAAATCCAGATCTATTTGAATAATCAGGTGTAAACCCGCGGGCCCGCGCATGGACTATCCGTCAACGCGGATTCCCCAGTACTGAAACAACATGCATTGAAACCCCGTCTCGGCGGTGCAAACTGTTCCAGGTAACCCGGGTGGGGGGAATTAATGCAATTAACTACGAAGGTCATATCAGATATCTCCTATTGGTAGTGGTAGTTCAATAAAACATCTTGTGTACAAAACAGATGTTATCCCTGAGTCTCATCGGCGTCGACGGGGCTTCAAGGACCCCAATAACAAGACGCCGTCAGGATTAATGGAATTGCAGCCATCGTTGTGTCCGTGGTAAATACAGCCAGCTAAGTACGTATAACAGTACTTAGAAATGCACAATAAATCCACTTAAACTACCACCTCGGCTGCTCCGCAGCCAGCGCATCCCATGGCCAAAAATCGGTATCCTCCGCATTGAACATAGAGTTCAGAAACATCAACTCCACGTCCGCGAATTGGACTTCTGCAACTTGCGGTAATGGTAACTGTTCTGGGGAGGACACCACAGGTACAGGAATCACCGGATCCTCTGAAGCCCCTTGCGGCCAGTAATGGAAGTTGGATTTCTCTTTGACTTTGTCCGCTGGGGGCGACGGCGTCGAGTATGAGGCCCCCGTTTCGGCGTCGCGCGCACCCAGTGCCTCATCCCATTTTGCAACCATAGTCTGCATGCGCACACCGCTGCGCCGCGTGGCCCTCCCCGCACGCCGCACCCACCCGATTTAGGTGTCCCGTAGTCTTCGCGAGCAGCAGGTCCGTCGCACCGAGGAGCGGGCGCCCCGCGCCCGTGCGTAACATCAGGAACTTCACACCGATGAGGTACCCCGCTGCGAACGTGACCATGCTGAAGAGCGCGTCGGGCGCCGTGCGGAGGCTCGGACTAGGGAGGGCGAGCGCGGAGACGAGCAGGGATTCGCAGGTTTGAATCATATCGCGCGCCCACGTTCCGAGGAGGCCCTCACCGCCTGCGTACGGCATGAATTGGGAGTGCCAAGGTTGTCCGAGGGGTATCTGTGGTAGCGAAGTACGCGCCTCCAAGAAGGCGTGGTATAAGAGTAAGAGCGGACAGATGTTTTGATAGACGTGGAGGGCGTGGAAGTAGACGTTGTCCGCTTCAAGGACTACTACGCTTGGAAGTATATTGAGAGCGAAACGATGGCTGCGAGACAACAAACCCACCGGGAAGGGGCATGAGGAGACGTCTCCCGCCTTTCATTCGTTCAAGAATGCTGGGCAAATATACAGTAAGATGAAACACGGTCGCTTCAAAGGTAGCTGTTATTAGAACACACCTGTTCATATGGTTAGCCCATTCTTCCTGATCGACGCCGGGGTGGAGACACAATTTGTGGCCTTCCTCGAAGAGATCAAACTGCCGGGCGACAAGTCCGGCCCGCACATCGCGTAAATCTGTCTGTCCGTCCAACGCCATCGGAAATTGAATCAAATCATAATCCTTTGGCATCCTGCAGGATGATGGCGGGTGTTTTGTCCCGAGACACAACCTATGGATAATCCTGAGCAAAACCACAGTATGGACAACCGAAAGAAAACCGACATGGATTCAGCATTGGTGAGGGCGACCCACTGGACATACGGTAAGGAAGGTCGAGAATTTGATGACTGGAATGACGCACCAAGCGTGCCCGCTCAGCAGCCTCCGCTAAAGTGGCTATATCATCGGGGGATGTACGCGTGCGCATTTTGTCCACCATCGCAGACGCATGGTCAAGCCGCAAATTCAAAGCCATGCGGACCGCAGCGGAAATGAGAAACTTCGCGTCCCGTCCTTGAATCTCCGGCACACCGAACGGCCCCCAAAGCGATGATATGAGGAGGCACTGAACAGCTTCCAACGAGTCTACTGCGACTGGCGAAAATACCATTTGTGTAACGGAATCGCGTGCGAGTGCCTGTAGACGTAACCGCACCTCCGCTCCAGCAGGGCCTTCAAGGTGTCTTGCAGCTACGGCACAACACACTATATCGACAAGCGGGTTTTTGGAATGTCGGATGGGCTCGAGGTTGAGCCACGGTGCATATTGGTCGTGAAATCTGCTTTGAATGAGGCAAACTCTACGAGGATGAGTTGATGGATACTTACAGTTCGGTTAAGTCATGAATGCGACTCTCGGCCAAAATCATAGACAGCGAACAAACGTTGTTTACAAACGCTGAGGGGAGGGGATTCAAGGTGCCAGAGGGGGTGATCAAATGCTGGATCGCCTGCATGGGAGCGGACCAGTCGAGGCTTTTATTTTCAGGTGTGACGAAAGACCAAAGCCGCCTGCTAGAATCCGTGTTGTGGTGAGAACCAGGTGTGGGGTTGCGACTAGGCGTTCCGGAGATACTCGGCGACGGGTGTGACGGCTGGGGACAAGCCGTAGGCACCTGGGTCGTCTCGTAGGAACACTCGATTCCAAGCGCTCTACAGCGGTGGCATCTAACAGGGATTTTACTGGGATCTGTGGACGCGAGCGTGAATTCCGCCTCAAAGATGAAGTCGAAACTGGAGTCGAGACAGATGATTACTGACCAAGAATCTCGCATCTTGTTTTGTGCTTTCTGCAACTTTGACAGGCCTGAATGGTCTTGGATCTTTTCGCGGTCCTGGACATGGGGGCGGGGGCGAGATTTTGGGAGTCTCCATTTTGCGCGAATACGTTTATGATCAAGTGCTGATGTCAACGCGATTTGTCGCGCCGACACACCTCCGACGGAGAGGATCCGGAATGATAGCTGATGGCAGTGATGCTCGACCTTGTCGCTGAGGGCTTCAAGGCCACGAGACGTCGAAAGCTGTTGCATACGATTAAATACACTGCCTACTGGTTCGGTTGAGGCCTTACTTAATTTCTTGGTACACCCACAGGAGGCACTGGCAGCTGGTCAGCGACGAACATCCAATTACTATTCCGTCATCCTTTGCGGCCCGCTTACCAGGCCTTCAATGGACGTTCGGGGTAAAAATTACACCTGTGGGAGATGAACAATTTCTCGTCTTGAATTCTTTTAGACGGTTGGGCAAAACTTCATTATGGGTAAGTATGCCTTTCGGACAGTTGAACTGCACGGCTTGATCCTTACTGCAAGTCAGAATTTATATCCTGTGAGTAGATATAAATTTCAATTTGCTGTCGCGTCGAGATGCTGTGGTTGGGATCTAGAGGAAACCCGAGAAAAATGATTGAACAGCTGAACATGATAATACCGGAGGTCACGTGACTGGACGCGTCCGCAACATGTCCCAAACAGGGACACATAATCGCCGACGATCTGTACGGAAGAAAGAAACGGCGAAAAAGGTCATCTGTCACGTTTTTTGGCGTCCCAAGAACAAAACAAATAGCAACGCCATGTAAATTGATTGTGGGGCGACATCGGACTAAATAGTTTTCATACGCTTCGATGCTGTTCATTTTATTTATGTAAGCGCTGGACTGGCACGCGTGTAAATAAAGTAAAGCATTACAATAAAGCCTGCGGTGAGGTGCGCCGCATGCCATATTTTCTTCAATCTACTGTCATGAATCCACTCACTAGCCAGACCTTTTTTCTGACCGCTGGGAATGTAAATCAAGCTACACAATCATCAGCAAACCCTGGGTGTGCTACCTAGGTCTACATAGTTCCTATAGTTGCCATAGCTCCTGTATTTTCCATAGGAAGGGTACCCTCTACATAGTTCTCCATAGTTTGGTGGAAGTGCTACATAGTTCTCCATAGTTTTCAGCAGTACTACATAGTTCTGTGTAGTTTGGTGGTTTGCGAAGCTTTGAACAAAATATGACTAGCAAATAAACTGTGGCCTCTTCCATTTCATTGGACTAATGATGTTAAGTACTATTATCCTAATTTTAATCCTACGAAAGGCATCTAAGGTGCAGGTACATACAACTATTAGAAAAGCTTGCAAATAAAGTGACTCCTGCGTGAGTCGAACCGGCAACTACCGGGACATAATGTAAGAGTGCAGCATAACCACTAAGCCACACAACCATTAAAGCACCTGGTAGGCTGTTCAATATAAGGGGTCACCTCCCTCTCAAAAACAACTGTCTGCTCCCTGATACAACTTCGGTAACATCATCATATAGATAGTGATAGATTCCAAACTAAAGTACCAAAACTCACAAAGCTCCACAAAGTCATCTAGCAATTTCCCTCTAAAGCCTTTGCTTTATTCAGCTGTAAAACACAAAATAAATTCATAGAGCTATTCTGAACACCATAGAGACAGATGAGCTGGACTATGTATATTTTTGTGAAGAATCTTGATTATGTAAATAGTTTAACAAAGAGCTCTTCTTTGCTCTATCTCAATGAAGTACTGTGGCTTTTTGAAATCTAATTGTGTATCTGAAATGCCTTGTGGCTCAGGTGCCTACATGAATTGAAAAACTATGTGAAACTATGCAGCTTGGTGGCAAAACTATGTACAACTATGCAGCTTGGCTGCAAAACTATGTACAACTATGTAGCTTTGACTGGAACTACAGAGTCCTATGGCAACTATGGCAACTACAGCCAACTATGGCCAACTATGGTCAAATCCAGGGTTTGCTGATGATTGGATTTGATCAACGTTATTGGGTCGGATGGCCGCATCCGTCTCGTTGTCGGGTGAGTAGAAAATGCTGCTACTCAAGGGAGACGCCAGCTCTAACAACCCTTTCCGCACGCAATCCCGTCCTATTTCCGATGCCAGGTAGGCAATTGTCTCTCATCCGCCTTTCAACGAATATTCATCGTCTAGGAGTCCGCAAGGCGATGTAGTTCACCGTAGCCTGCATCTCGGATCCAGGTAAAACACCTGTTTTCGCGTGCGGGAATAATACTCATTCCGATCTACGTCTTCAGTGTGGTCCCATCCAATGCTTCGTCGAGTTTCAATAACAATCGGCGTGTCCCAAGGCAGAACGCCGGCTCCATTCCTCTCGCAATTGTGGCATCAGCGGTACCGCCCTTGGCTGTCTCCGTAACTCCTTCCTTGACGACTCCCGCTCCCGATATGCCCTCATTTTACACGCCGGGAACACACCCTCCAGCGTATTCCTACGACATCCTGCCGTCAATGCCGGCACTGCGATTCCGGCCCTAATCGCTGCCACTACCTATTGTACATGTCACACCCGCCCCCGTCCAGCTTCCACCACCGGCTGACCCGCCGCCGAGTGGACAAGTACAAGTTTCTCGTATGCCACAGGTGGCGACCCGCGTTCTGTACGGCGCGCGCCCAGCGCGTCGCTCGAGGCCCTTGCCGTCTCCAGCTGTAGCGGGCCCAGGGATCTTAAGCGCTCTCTTCGATCTCGCACTTGATATGATGCCCGTCAAGGTTAAGCGGCGAGCAAAATTTCAGGAAGACGACCGATTCGTTAAACGGGAGAAGTCTGTAATTCACGGAGATTCATCATTACCTGACACAATTATCCAGTTGGGCTGCGAAAAAAATGCTCATGTGTTTTGCATAATAGCAACATCTATTCAGACATACGAACACAGCGAATTTTGTCGTAATAAGAGTGGGAGATTTCCTGCACATAAGATGTCCCGGTTTGTACTGAGCATCTCATGTTTCGTCATTTAGATCCAGACTATCATGCAGTCCTTCCTCCTGCGTCTCCGCATATGGCCACTATCTTGCAAAAATCGGACAGTATCAACTATTATGGTATCAAATCTTCGTTATGCGCTCACAGCTAAGAAATGCGATATTCCGGGGGCAATGCTTGTTCCAGACAACAAGTTGAGTAACATCAACATAGCCTCGGACGGAATGTTGAGCTTACATAAATCCTACCTTTTGCCGAGCGTCCATTCTAGCTGGGCGAAACAATGAATTGAGTCGTGTGAACACAGTAGTGAGAGTTCTCAGCTTTCGTGTGAGTGAGTACATTGATTTCCTAATATTATCTTCATCATGCGAACAAGCGCTAGAGTTGGTTTCGTTACGTCGAGAATCGTACATCTCAAACGAAAGGAGGAAACTATAAAGCCCAGCTCGTGATAAAAATGCGGTGACCAAGCTGGATTCAAAAAGCGGCAAGTTACTCGGCGCCGCCTGAATATACATCAATGGAAAGTCGTGAATGACATGAAGCTGACTGACCCTTGACATTGTCGCCTCGTTGCCGATGGTGTCCCGACCTCGTGGCGGTTTTTGGAATCGAAGTCGTTGCCCAGCGTGGCGCTGCCGCCTCCGTACCCGCCGGACGAGGCATCCGCCGTGCGGGAAGGTCTGAACGACAAATCGTTCATTGGAGCCGGCTTTGATTTGATTTCATGGGTTAGTGTACCTGGCTACATGTAGCTAAAGCGACAGTACACTACGCAACGTAGTATGGGGTATGATGAGTAAGGTACTGAGTATGAGGAGGGACCTTTAGTGGAAGGAACACGTATTTTTGGCGATTTTTTGCAGATATAAGTAGACAGGCACGGGAGAAGGCGCCAACTGTGGCACGACCAAGGCTGTATCGGGAAAAAATAGCCTGGATGAGAGTGATTTTTGTGCGGGGCAACCGATCTGGTGAGGGATCCAGTTTTGGTGTGAATATATGAGGCAGGGAATGGAGAGAAGTGCGAGATAACTCAAGAGAAAAAAAAAATGTAAAGATAATGTTACGAATCACGAACTTGGAAGCGACCGGTATCTTCAATAAACTTTATCATAGGGCTGAGAAGTTTGGGGTTGGAGAGCAATGAGGGGACATCGACGGCACCTAGGAGACCAGCCGAGTAAGATGCGGTCTGGAGCGGTGGAGGAAATCGTTCCCACCCAGAACAATGGAGGAGGTAGTGGGCTCGAGTTTCCGATGCGGCGCCGCATGCCTAACATGTAGCCGGCGTTGTACCTCGGGGAGCCGTTCTGGTCGTAACGGTCTGCAACAGATGCATAATGAGTTGATATCAAATCATGGGCGGGAGAAGTACTGACCGGGGTATTATCGAAGCCGTTGGACCCAGTGTTGTTGTTGTAGGCATCGTCGCTGAGGCCACTGTCACGGCCGAATCGGTTGTTGTGTCGCGGGAGTCAATGTGTGATGTGGGGTCATACGCGGTGCAAATAAGTTTGGAGTAGCGGCAAAACGTAGTCCGGCGCCCTGAGAAAAGGGGTCGGACAGCGGAAATTGCCTGGTTGCTCAGAAATGGCGCTAGAAATAAATGACGCTCATGAAATCTTTCTTTGCCTGGAGCGCCGGAGCTCGGATTCACGTGATCAGTAAGTTCAAACGGGAATTTCCGAACTTGGCACGAGGTCGAAGGGAAAAGATGGGATTTGGAAAGGACTCACCGAACCAGGGCTCGTCCGATTTTTGGACAAGTAGTTTCTACAAGTCGATTTTCTCCAGCTCGGAGTTGGGAACGAATTCACGCTATTGAGGAATATTATGTAACCACTGTTTACTTCTCAGGTCGGATTCTTGAAGGTGTTGGGTGATTTACGGATTTATCGAACAACAACACAACATAAGAGCCATCTGACCACATCGCCGCCTGACATCTCGCATCTTTTGGTTTTTCGCACCAGATGAAAAACTGTTCCGACGCTTTGCTAATTGCCATTCTTTCCATGCGTGGACAATTCAACATTCTCTCAGCTACATGCCGGTGTTAAGAGTCCCGCTTCCCAGAGAGGATTACAAACTAACGATATCGTAAACAATTGATCCTCTCCATTGTATTCGTCTCGCGTAGTCAGACTGCTCGTAATTATATCGACATAATTTACAGTTGTACGGCGCTGCCACAGGTACAGGGGAGGCGGAGGAGCAGGCTGTATTGATGCGCATGCCTATGAATATCATTCTTCCAAGCCTTATCTTGCCATTGCCCGTTCAACGGATGCCTCCGCAAAAGCATGGTCCCGGTGGACAAGTACAGCGTCTGCGGAGACGTAAGCTCAGACGCAGGCTTCGTAAACGGAGAAGGATACCCAGGATACACATTTGGTTGGTACGCGTTGTTGAAGCTGGGGTCGTAAAAGTATGAAGTATACTCTACGCCATAGCCTGCCTGTTGTGGCGGAGGTCTCGGCGTCGAGTATGGGGGTGCCGGAGGAGGATAGTTGGAGGCTTGGGCAGTCTGCATATGGGCGTAGCCATAGTCAGGCTGCTGCCTGGCATGATGGTATTGAGGCTGCCCCCCAGGATCAGTATACTGAGCGCTAGGCGGGAGAAGTGTGAGGTGATCAGGAGGTGGAGCGCTCGGCGGGTTCAGCGAATAAGAACGCGAATGTTGACGAGACCCGTGAGCCGGCCGTGGATTGGATGCATCATATCCGTGGGTTGTAGGCTGGTTCGATGGATTTGACGTGTAGGAAGGTGCCGGGGGATCTCTTCTTGGCGCTGGGGAGTGAGTAGGAGCGGAGACGGGGATGTATTCACATTTGAAGCCCCGTCGAACGCAGCGCTCACAGGGCTTGTCGCTGGATTCTTCATCGGTAATGCACTGTCCGCAGAGAAGTCAATCTACGACACAGAAGTCAAAGACAAGGATCACTCACTCGGACTTTGCGTTTTCGACAATGGGTGCATGCCATATAGACCCTTTGTCGGGTCGGTAAAAATTCCAGGGATTGGTTAGGTGGGCTCTGGTGGGACATGATTAGAGGAGAGAGGCTCCTTGCAAAAGCTCGATTTATAAAACTCCAGCTGCATATCATATCAAAATTAGTTACTCTCGGGGAAAACGCCCATCCGCCTCCCCCCATAAATTGGAAACAAGGTAAAAGTTTACCACAGTAGGATTTTTGGGCGACGCGGGCAACAAAATTGAGTGAACAGAGACGTCAACTGAGGTTGATAGATACCCCCATGGGATTCCGACTCCCCCCAAGGTATCTCGAGATCGGAAATTGTTCTTCAGGGCCATGAGGCGCATGGTGGTCATAAATTCGGTGCTAAGTACTTTTTGGTTGTGAAGTGACCTTGAGTCTCCGCAGCGATCTGAGCAACATTATTTTTGTTAGTTGGTTTGCGGCAGGCGGGAATCACTGTCGTGTTGGTTTGAGATTTGAATGATTAAAAAATGGGCGTGTACTGCACCTCTTTCGCCGGCATAAGATGCCACAAAAGCTCCGAATGTATCGATTGCGTTGATAAATCTTGTAATGATAAGGTAGTCTTCCAACGTGCTGACATTCCCAAATGTGCAAGGAGGCAATAGCACTGCCATTGACCTGTGCAGATGAGCAATCCAGAGACAAGTCCAGCCGATTTGAGATGATGAGATACACTGGTATAGCGAATATTTGGTTTATTTCTTCGGTTCAAAAAATGCGATTGCTGCGAATTCGAAACGAAAACCCCAAATTGCTACAAAGCCGTGTTCTGACTCGGATGCCCCAGAGGAGATATCGCGGCATGCACAGAATCCAAACGTTTCAAGGCGTCCGAACAAGAGCATTTGACGAAGTCCCAGTTTCCCGGGCCGAACTGTGGTTCACCGTGACTCAGCGCAACTTTGATGCCCATCATGCCTCAGGCATGTATGCAGGGCATCAAAAGGCCCTGATTATCCCTTCGGAGGGTAGGTCCCGACATGGGCCGATCGGCCCATTGTTGTCCGGACAAATTTTGAGAGATTTGGTCGTTTTTGTTTCCGGCACGGATCTAGCCGAGGAATCCAAAAAGGGTAATTTTCCGTTCCCACGACCTTGAAATTCTGAAAATTCCGTCAGTGACCTTTTTTGATCGATTTTCGGCGGCGGCGTTCGCGTCATATTCGACACAAATATGAATTTTGACGCGGTTCCCAGAAGAAAAAGCCACTTTCGAGCCGAAGGTTCTCTGTCAAAACTCGGCTGGCAACCCACGGATCTTTGTCCGGGCAGGACCTAGCATTTCCGCCCCGGACCCCTCAATTTTGTCCGGCCAGGACCTAGGTTTTCGGCCCAAAATCCTCTAATTTTGTCCGGCACGGGGGCTACCCTTTGAGGCTATTATCAGGGGTCCTGCATCAAACCGTGCGTAATACGTTGACTCCGGGCGTAACAAATACCGCCCGCAACCGTCAAGTAACCGTATAAATACCGCGCGGATACTTGGATATGTTACGGTGAGTTGGGACCCATAACCGTCCGTTTACGCCCGTAAGTGGGTGTGTGCGAGGGACTGCTGAATCACTGCCATGTTTTTCAGCTCACAATTGGTCAAATTACTGCCAGGACTGCATCAGTATGTGAAGGATAGGCTCTGAGCCAGAATAGAGCTAATCCGTAGCACTCGCAGTCTTCTCCTCCTGATTAGTGTCGTCGCATACGAATTAATCCCCACCCACCATCCCTCTCATATCACTTACATCACATTCGGCTATCCTTACTACTCACTTTACCTCGCTACCCTCATATCCTTCGTAGTTGGCTTGAGTCTGATCCATCCGGGCAGACCCGAGAGCTTTGGACCCAATTCAAAATTGTTCTCAAACTACTCGGTCCCTTCTTTCGTTCATCTTGTCCTCTCTCCCTCTGTGCAGGAGGCGACGAAGGTTAACAAGAATTAGTATCGCTCAGGAGCTTGCAGAGGAATCAATAAAACAACGGTCAGTTTTCCGAAACTCTGCCGGAAACCGGTGGAGTGGTCTGACATCGGATCGGTGGCAGCGTCTTCTGTCTCTGAGCTAGTCTTTCTTTGTGTGCACCACATCTTTTCTTTTGAGTTCTGGTCTCCTTCAGTGAGGCAAATGAAATTATTTGGTCCTTTTCCGGAGAAATGGGAAGTCCGGCGATCATGTCCTGACGGGAGATTCGAGAATGTGGTCCGGCGGCACAGTCGGCATATTGATCGGAAGTCGGTTGCCGAATAAAGCGCGTCTGATAGCTTGTTCTCAATTCGAAGTCCGCCATGCCGCCGGTCTTTTTGATCCTGGACTGATTCCCGGACTTCCCATATACTTTCACCATTTCTGTCCCTTCTGCAGCATCAGACTCTCATTTTGGCCTGCCGGCGACTGATAGTGTGCACCAATTTTTAGCCATCTTTGTTGTAACTTGTTTCCCTTCGATCCAACATGTGCAAGGCTATGAAAGTCACCCAAAGTATTTCCAGAGAATCTACCTTCATTTCTGCACCACTTTACATACATGCGAATAACTGTGAATCTTAATGAAGAGCCTCCGAGTCGGTGGGGCCACATCTGCTTTGATAGTTCTGGCATATTTGAGTCGGAAATTTGACGTGTCGCGGGTTCCATGTTCTCAAGCTTGTTTCTCTGAAGGCGGAGATGGGACACTCTGAAAGCTCACTGAATACCCAACTGGCCTGAAAAACATGAAACGAAACGTAGTACTGATATGCGTGGAGCCAAAAATCACCCGGAGCGGAACATGCCGTCATGTTGACGGGATCAAAACGCCATCCGCGCCAGGGGATAACACTAAAGGCAAGTTTACGGGGCGGGAAAAAGGACACCTGTTTTCTCTTGCGGAAATAATCTGATCCATCTCCAGTGGTCCCAACCAACTCTTCGTCGAGTCCCAATAACAATTTTCATGTCCCAAGGCAGGACACCAGCTCCATCCCCTCGCAATTGTGGCAACAGCGGTACTGCCCTTAGCTGCAAGTGTCTCTGCGACCCCTTCCTTGACGACTCCCGCTGTCGATACACCCCCGCGTTACAAGCCCGGAACACCCCCTCCAGCGTATTCCTACGACATCCCGCGGCCGCCGTCAATGCCGGCACCGACACCCGATCCCGGCCTAATCCACTGCCACTACCTATTGTATATGTCACACCCGCCCCCATCCAGCTTCCACCACCGGCTGACTCGCCGACGAGCGGATAAAGCACAAGTTTCTTATGTGCCATGGGTGGCGACGCGCGTTCGGCATGGCACGCACCTAGCGCGTCGATCGGCGAGGCCCTTGCTGATGACAATCCAGCCGTTGCGGCCAGGGTCCAGGGATTTTAAGCATTCTCTTCGATCTCGCACTTGAGATGATGCCCGTCAAGATGAAGCGGCGAGCAGAATTATCCAGTTGGGCTGCGAAAGATGCCCATGTGTTTACAATACTAACATTTATTCAGACATACGAACACAGCGGGATTTTGTCATTTAGATCCAGATTATCACGCAGTACTTCCTCCCACGTCTTGGCATATGGCCCTATATGGCCACTATCTTGGAAAAATCGGACATCTTCGACCATTATGATAATGAAATGTGCCATGCGCTCACAGCTAAGATCTACGATCATCCGGTGGTAATGCTTGTTGCAGATAACAAGTTGAGTAAAATCAACATAGCCTCGGACTGAATGTCGAGGTTAAATCCGACCGTTTGCCGAGCGTCTATTCAGGCGGGGAAAAATCCGTGAATTGAGTCGTCTGGGCACAGTAGCGAGCGTTCGCAGCTTTCTTGTGAGTGAGTGCGCTAACTTCCTAACATAATCACCATCATGCGAACAGGCGCTAGAGTTGTTTTCATTATGTCGATAGCCTCTAGTACATCCCAGGCGAAAGGAGGAAACTATAAAGCTCAGCTCATCAAAAAAATGCGGTGACCAAGCTGAATTTAAAAAGCGGCAAGTTTCTTGGAGCTGCTTGAACATATACGTGGAACAAGATGGCATTAAGACTCTTTAAGAGTAGTACAGCTAGTAATCTTCTATCACTGTTAGGACGTATCACGCGGAAATACGATCAAGTCATCTCTAATATACCACTCGGTTGTTAAGGTTGGCAGTGAGTCCAGGGAGTCCAGGGACCACATTCTTTCAACCCCGCTTGTCCACCCAGGGAAATGCAGCTTTTACACAATACGTCGGTGATAACGCCTGTGTGGAGCTGTGGCTAACAAATTCAAGGTCGGTCCTCGACCAACCCATCATTACTCGCTAACCGATACCCACTAACATCCTGGCTTGTCCAATCGGCAGGGAGTCTGCCTTCATCTCGGAGAATCCCAGCCCATGTCTTCAGCACTAGTGATTTTTTGAGTGCTCTTGTGCCATACTTAACTTTGTTAATAGATAGGCAGTCAATTCACCTTAATTCGCCGCCTAAATATACATCAGTGGAAAGCCGTGAATGGCATGAAGCTGACTACAGGTGCGAGAAAAGCTTCGCCAAGACAAGATAGATCTTGATCGCTCAACCAGCTGTATATAAGTAACCTACAGGAGTTCAACAATACGACAAAGAAAGACGAGGGGAGACAACTGCCGCGAGTGAAACAGCAGGTCCGTCGAGAGAACAGGACGACTCGGACGATATCGAAAAGTCTGCCCCATTTGCACCTGGCGTTCGACAGCGGTGAACGTCTGGTATATGGCCCCTGCGGAGATAGGTAAAGCGGCCAGATTGGAGACGATTGCCCCGAGCCGAATGCAAAAATCAGTTCTGGAACGATACCCCAACTTATTTTTCTTTGCTCACAAAGTTCAGTCGGACCAAAGTCGGACTCTCTTCATCCCACCCAAACATACACAACGTAGATGGAATGGGTTTGCGCGATTGGAGGAGGGGAAATTAGAGCGGGATGGGAATCGGGAGCGACGCGGGGTGCGGGTGACTTCGGTGTGCCTCCATAATGTTCTTCGCTACCTGCGCGTTCGGAGGTGAGAGATGCGCGATTACGAACAAGTGGAGCAGAAGCAGATACATACTGGATGGCAGGTTAAAAATTGTTTTGGGGAAGTGTCCGAGTGTCGGAGACGGCATCGGTGTTTTTGTCTTCTGCGTGGTGCACAGCCACTTCCCCTCCCTTTCTTTCGACTGCTTCCTCGGACTATCCTGTTGGCTCTCCATACCGGTTTCCGTCTGAATTTTTGCACAAATAAACCACACAGTTGCCCGAACTCCGCGAATCCTGAATATACCGTCGACATGCAACCGAATTTCACACACCGACTACTACGTTCAAGAATCCGGCCAAATATTATGCTATACTTTTTTACAGCTGTTCCGGAAAAGCTTGACAGTGCGCGAAATTTTTGTGCGATGTCCAACTTTTGATGTGAGGCTAAGGATTACCGATTTTGGAAGTAGATCCGTCGGCAATTGGTCGGCAAGAGTCTTTCCCCAAAAGAATAAAGTCCCCTGTGTCCCATCTTTTCATGTCTTTCATTCCTCCTCGTCCCCGCCTTTCCACTCCTTCTCATTGGGGATCCACGGATGGCTCCGCAGAGGATTTGCAGGAGGTATCACAGCACTGTAGTCTTCTTGGTCAGCCTTCCATTGGTATAGACTTAGCGGAGAACATTGCCCGAGAAGTCATAGGATTTATTATTGATGCACTTCGCCTCTAATAGCCAGAGAGCGCGTACTTTGAGGCCCTCACTCATTGGACTAATTAGGAAGGATCTGGCGGCAGCCCACACTTGCCGTCGATTGCCGACGGATCTTCATCCAAAATCGGTAATCCTTAGCCTCACATCAAAAGTTGGACATCGATGAATCCTGTTTACGATTGCTTAAGCAAACTATGTTGAGACGTGAAATTGGTTAAGACGAGGATTGAGCGGATTAAGAGGATTAAGCCACTGTACACTGTGTTAAACTACACAATATATCGCTTCGCCTCTTGCCTAACACTTAAAGCAGATTCAGCGGATTCAGCGACTCACCAACCATCCGGGCTCTCAGTCTGTGGACTAGCTAGATTCAGCGGATTCAGCGGTTCGACCAACTGGTGGACCAGCCGGGTTAAGCAGATTCAGCAGCTAGACCAACCACATCTGGACTTTGAGCCGATTCAGCACATTCAGCGGATTTAGCTGATTTAGCAAATTTAGTGGATTGACCCGCAAGACACTGGAACAAATCTCAGAACAGAACACATCTGCGTTGTTTAAATGATAAGATTTTGTTGAGAATTAAAAGAGAAATACTCACCGGCATAGCTACCATCCCCACTGACTGTGATGTCGACGACGTCCAAGGGCCCCGGCGGAGGCCTGCTAATCCCATAGGTTGTACCATCAAAGACCACCGTGGTCTGAATTGAGCTGGAATGGTGCATGGTCCGGAGCGGGACATCGATGTGGATTGAGTATGAAGAGAAGATAGATTGGAGATGATGGTGGACGAGAGAAAGAGCTTGTGAGTGGCGCTGTGATGTGTGACTGACAAAGCATAAAGAAAATTGAAACAAAGAAAATTGATCGGATGATCTCGTTTCGGAGCTCGAACGCCAAGTGCCTCTTCTCTCTAACCATCACCTTCCCTCAACCCTTCCCTCATCTGTTTCTTCTGATCCTCTACAGCTGAAATTCCCATTCACAGACTTATCAGCTTGGACCGCTGCCTTGGCCACCCCCGTGATCATGATTCATGCTCTGCTTTCTGTCTCACCAAGTGGCACGGTGGCATGATATGAGAATGATTTCCAGTGCGGTGAGTCAAATAAATTTATTGGGTGCAATTACTGAAATCTTTCACGACCGGATCTCAGTCTTCAGAGTTGTTGGATCTGACATTCTTCTGATGGCCACCAGAGTGATACTGAATTGGTGGATAAATCCGCTTAAACGGGTGAAACCGTTATAAAGGTGATCAAGTGGCTGAATTTGCTGAATCTACTCAAATACTAGGCAATGGTAGAAGTAATGTATTATTTAGTCATAGATGTTAGATAGGGCGATTAATCTGATTAATCCTCTTAACCCCGGGCTTAAGCAATTTTACGTCTCAACGTAGTTTGCTTAAGCAATCCTAAACAGGTGACAGGACATCGCACAAAAATTTCGCGCACTGTCAAGCTTTTCCGGAACAGCTGTAATCATTGTTTCTCACTTTTTTCTTCAAGCATAGCATATTCCGCTTCGATTCCGACTTCATGATCTCCCTGTTTTAACTTATTTGGCGCTCCATTCCCGCCCGTACATATGTTGCCGGTGGTGTCCCGAAGTTGTGGCGGTTGTCGGAATCGGTGTCGTTGCCGAGCGTCGCGCTGCCGCCCCCGTACCCGCCTGACGAGGCATCCGTGCCGGAAGATCCGAACGACAAATCGTTCATGTCGTAGCCGGCGTTATCCATTCTAGTCGTAACCGCCAGATGTCTTCGAAGCGGTCTGCAACAGATGCATAATGAATCGATATCAAATCAAGTGCGGGAGAAGTACTGACTACCATGCGTATTCCCGAAGCCGTTGAACCCAGTGTTGTGGTTGTAGTCACCGTCGCTGAGGCCATTGTGAGGGAGTATATACAAAACACCTACATTACATAGATTCATGAACCCGGTACATTCGAGGCAAACACGGTAGATCCCATCAAGGATCCCATCAATGTGCCGCTCTTTGAATCAAGAGTGTGAATCAACTGACCTAAGCTGAATACTCTATCCCCCCAACAACACCTCCAATATACCTGGGCACCTAACCTAACCAAACCAAACTCCAAACTTACCCAAACCTAACTTTTCTAACCAAACTTAACCTCCAAACCTAACCCCCACGCAAAGTGGATACAGAGTTCCGTTGTTGGCCGAGATCGGCAACGGACGGCATGTGGTATGACAATGTGCCGTGTTTGATCCAAAGGCGGTACATTTGTCCGAATGTACCGTGTCTACCGCGGAATGTACCGACGGTGGAATCTATGTAATGTAGGTGTTTTGTTAATCCTGCATTGTGACAGCCTGCTGTTGTCGCAGGAGTCAATGTGTGGTGTGCATGGGTTGAACGGATGTCGGATGTAAAAAAAGTCGGCGGGATGGGGTTATTCAGGGCCGATTATTTGAGCGATGTCATACGCGGTTCAAGTAAGTCTGGAGTAGCGGCAAAATGTAGTCCGGCGCTTGGCGCCCTCACAAATTGGGGCGGACAGCGGAAATTTTCTGGGTGTTCAGAAATGGCGCTAAAAATGAATGACGCTCAGGAGATCTTTCTTTGCCTGGAACGCGGGAGCAACCGTGGAGTTGGGTTGTCGGTCGTGAATCGTATCCACGTGATTAGTAAGTTCAAACGGGAACTTCCGAATTCGGCATGAATTCGAAGGGAAAAGAGGGGATTTGGAAAGGACTCACCGAGCCAGGGCTCGTCCGATTTTTGAACAAGCAGTTTCTGTAAGTTGATTTTCTCCAGTTCGGACTTGTGAACGAACTCTGGCTATTGAGGAATATCATGTAACCACTGTTTACTTCTCAGGTCGGATTTTTGAAGGTCTTGGGTGATTTACGGATTTATCGAACAACAACACAACATACGAGCCATCTGACCACATTGCCGCCCGACATCTCGCATCTTTTGATTTCTCGCACCAGATTTAAAATTGTTCCGACGCTTTGCTAATTGCCATTCTTTCCATGCGTGGACAATTCAACATTCTCTCAGCTACATGCCGGTGTTAAGAGTCCCGCTTCCCGGAGAGGATTACAATATAACGGTATTTCAAACGATTCAACCTCTCCGTTGTATTCGTCTCGCGTTGTCAATTTACAGTTGTATGGCGGTACCACAGGTACAGGGGAGGCGGAGGAGCAGCAGGCTGTATTAATGCGCATCTATATAAATATGATTATTCCTTCAAGGCTTATCCTGTCATTGCTTCAACGGATGCCTCCGCAAAAGCATGGTCCCGGTGGACAGGTACAGCGTCTTCGGAGAGGTAAGCTCAGACTCAGGCTTCGTAAACGGAGAAAGATACCCAGGATACACATTTGGTTGGTACACGTTGTTGAAGCTGGGGTCGTAAAAGTATGAAGTATACTCTACGCCATAGCCTGCCTGCTGTGGCGGAGGTCTCGGCGTCGAGTATGGGGGTGCCGGAGGAGGATAGTTGGAGGCTTGGGCAGTCTGCATATGGGCGTAGCCATAGTCAGGCTGCTGCCTGGCATGATGGTATTGAGGCTGACCCCCAGGATTAGTATACTGAGCGCTAGGCGGGAGAAGTGTGAGCTGATCAGGAGGTGGACCGCTCGGCGGGTTCAACGAATAAGAACGCGAATGTTGACGAGACCCGTGAGCCGGCCGCGAATTGGATGCGTCATATCCATGGGTTGTAGGCTGGTTCGATGGATTTGACGTGTAGGAAGGTGCCGGGGGATCTCTTCTTGGCGCTGGGGAGTGAGTAGGAGCGGAGACGGGGATGTATTCACATTTGAAGCCCCGTCGGACGCAGCGCTCACAGGGATTGTCGTAGGATTCTTCAGTGGTAACGCACTGTCCGCAGAGAAGTCAATGTACGACACAGAAGTCAAAAACAAGGATCACGCACTCTGACTTTTCGTTTCCGACAATGGGTGCATGCCATATAGACCTTTTGTCGGGTCGGTAAAAATTCTAGGGATTGGTTAGGTGGAGGTTGGTGGGACATGATTAGAGGAGAGCTGTTCCTCGCAAACGCTCGATTTATAAAACTCCAGCTGCGTATCATATCAAAATCGGCGAAAACAACCGCCATCTCTTGGTTTCGGATGCCTCATCTTAGTTACTTCCCAGGAAAACGGCCGCCCACTCCCCATAAACGGGAAGCAATGCAAAAGTTTACCACACTAGACTTTTTGGTGACGCTGGGAAACGAAATTGAGTGAACCGGGACGTCAACTGTGGTTGATACATACCCCCATGGGATTCCGACTCCCCCCAGGGCATCCCGACATCGGTAATTGTTCTTCACGGCCTTGCGGAGCATGGTGGTAAAATTTTGTTACTTGGTTGTGAAGTGACCCTGAGTTTCCGCAGCGGTCTTGGGCAAGGCATTATTTCTGTTAGTTAATTTTGCGGCAGGCGGGAATCAGTGTCGTGTCGCTTTGAGATTTGAATGATTAAAGATGGGTTTGCTACAGCAGATCTTCGCCGGCACAAGATTCTCCGAGTGTATCGGTTGTGTTGATAAATCCTGTAATGATAAGGGGCGCGCGGGCGGCGCGCACGCGCCGGTAGTGTACCAACAGCCTACATGTAGACATTACCAATTTTGCAGGCAATAGCACTGCCACTGCCCAGTGAGTAACCCAGAGACAAGTCCAGCCGATTCGATAGATACACTGGTAGTAAAGGCAGGGATGAAAGATTTGATTGATTTCTTCTATTCAAATCTGCGATTGCTGCGAAACGAAAATGCGAGGTTGCTACAGATCCGTGCTCTAATTCGACGGATGCCCCAGAGGAGATATCGAGGCATCCTGCATGCATGAGAGCGTTGACCAAACGTCTTTTAAATTTCATCCTTTCGCATCTGAGCGAGAGAATTTGGCGGATGAGTCAGATCCCAATTCCGCAGTTCCCGGGCCGAGTTCAAGTTGCCGACGCACAGCTCTGCCTATTGAAATTATTTCCTCTTCTCAACTACACGCTGAGCCTCCCTCAAAAACGTCCCACGGAGGGCGGCGACGGTTATTGCGACCAGCCGGCGGTTCCGTTCCGATCCATCCGAAATCCGTCGCAACCCAGAGCACAACAAACACCTCGTCCCGAATATCTCCGCCGACTGGCTCGACGATAGCGGGCTCGACGGCTCAAGTCTTGAGAAATATTTCACCCCAGTGCCTATTGCCCTCCAGAAGACATCGGCCGCGTGTAATAGTTCACTCCAGATCCATAACGCCCGCTGTGCTGGGAGAGCGGTCAACAGAAGACCCGACATCGTTTCGCGCCGGAAGCGCTCACTACGGAGTGTAGCTTGGGGAATGGCAACGAGCTGCCCATGGCGGGTACCCGAACAAGCTCGTGTACGCCGGGCGACGAACATCAAATACAAGGGCGCCTTCGTCTTGATGGAGGTGCATTCAGCGCCTGGCCTCAAGTTAGGGAGACTCTTGGGAGTCTATAAATGCAAATTATGCAATGCCCTGGATTTACGGGCGGAGGCCCGGTTCGGGAGTACAACAACGGACGGGTGAAGTCCGTGGTGACGGCGGCCAAGCGCGACGCGAAGAATGCCCCCGTCCGTATTTACCCGTTGAATCAGGAGGAGAACAAGGCCAATGAATGTGTGCGTCTCACCCTCTAATGGCTGGTGGAGTTGATTCAGCAGCCGAACTTGATTCGTACGGGACGAGAGAGGCGAATGGTTCGGCTTGAAAATTTCCGGAAGATACGCCCTTTGATACAGAGGTGATGTACATCTAATTCAGCCGACTTTAAACTCTCTGATCTCAAGCTGCAATGGAACACATTTTTGCCTGTCGACTCCTCAGTATCTCAGTATGGGAGTCTACCGCGCCAACCGAGGCTCGAAATCACGCCGATCGTTCTGTTATCAAGCTGTGCTCCTTTTATTTCCAATGTGTGGGACGGTGCTCGTTATGGGTTCAACGACGAGGCCATTGTGCTGATCGAAAGAACTAATGGACCAGGGACGAAAAAACTCGCCTTCGGCAAGTCTAGGGGATTGATAATACTGGCGAAGAAGCCTGCCGAACACCGAACTGTTGTTGTGAGTTCCTCCGGATTTGTTCCTTTCCTGAGTCTTAACGAGCACGGGGCACTCCCACTGACAGCGGGGGCTATCAGTGTCAACTCAATAGAGTGGTTAAGAGCAGAGCCTACGGAAGATCTCCAGACCATCGTCGATTTCCCCTTAATGCACCTCCACCCCACTCTCCTCGCGCTCTCTGCCACGGCTCATGCGGTTATGGGCGGCGCACTAGTGATCCTATTACCCCGTGGCCCAGGCGATATTATTTACCAGATTTTAGGCGCCTCCCTCGGCCTCTGAGGTGCTCACTGCGCATCCTGCGCTCCAGCCGACGGAAGCTCCGAGTCCCGAACTGTCCTCCTCGCTCTCCTGCTGGTGTGAGACGATCCCGAGCCTAAACTTCACAAGTTTGTATTTTTCCGTCCTACTCGAACGAGGTATCTTATTATCCGCTCTCAGCCTTCTGCCTGCCGTGCTCGACTATCTTCTTTCCGGCGGGCACGAGTCGGCCTCCTACCACTACCGCCACCGGAACACAGTAGACTTCATCGGAAATCTTTAACCTTATGTAGGATATGTGAATCGCGGTAACGTGACGAGCCCAATTTTTCGATATGACATTGAGAGATCGAGGTACGATGATAAATTGGCATTTCCGGCCCGAGCGAAGTGTCTGCATCTGCGAGCCTACCGTAGCCCGAGGAAGCCCAGAACGTAAAGTATGCAACAAAATGAATAGCAACGGCTTGTTTCGATCAAGCGACCTCCGGATTGCTCGTGTTATCCGCTCGAAGAAACCGGCACTCCCACATTTACTTTTTCGACGCACTGGGGTGAACTGTTGAATAAGGGGCCGCAGGAATATATCCATTGTTTTTGCACCATCGACAAAACCCAGGATTGTCAATAACAGTTGAGCCGCATAAATGCAAAACCTTTGAGATAACTCAATAGGATGTAGAATAGAGACGCACTTGCGTTGCTATGCCTCCCTTATACTCGAACCCCGCGTCCGTCATCGAAAGTGGTATCATCCAAGATTCGACCAGGTCCGCTTTGTCCGCCATGCTTCCAGGTCACCACCTACATAATATGCCTCCAAGTTTTGGGACCGTCTGTCTCTTCTCGAGAAAGGAAAACGCCGATGGTAATAGGTCACCCATCCTCAACGAAATCGTTCCGACGATCCGGGACGCCGGGACGGACAACACACGATTGATGAAGTGGGATGGGATATTGGGTCGGACTCTCGGCCAAGATTTTCGATTTAGAACTCTCCAACTAAGGAGAAGCCAGCGAGTCGAGAAGATCCTGCCGCGGTGACTTTCAGTAATAAGTTTCCGGACAACTGCGCAAGATATTCGGGTTCAAAACACAAAGAAATGGGGTGGCAGTCGGAACTACAGACAGCAGGAACTGCTTGAGACACAGTCTGAAGTGATAATGAATTCATGGGGAAAAAGGCGAAGAAAAGAACAGAATATCATCACAAGAACGTCGTAAACTTCGGGATGCTGGAGATCCTGTCATTTACATCCGCTTTCCATTTATTCCAGTGTTCCAAACAACCATAATCTGGAAGTGGGCCGGCGAGCACACTTTCGAAATGGCGCAACGAATGGATGGAAAGGCCGAAAGGTCGCATCTCGCTGCAGTGACGGCACACATCACCATACCTATCAACGTGTCCTTTCTGTACTGAGGACGTCGCCTGCTGCACCACCTTCTCCCATTCCTCACGATATTTTACCTGCGGCTGAACTCAGCCAGCCGTCAGGATCTTTGGAGATATGACATACCCATGGCAGGAGAATATGCGGCGGGAGTATTTGCACGATGTCAACGAGGGACAAGTCGATTAGAATCGGAGCCACTTCAGCCACGACGGTCGGATAGTCGTGCTTCGCGGCGTAGGTTAGAATCTCAGCAGCGTTGGCGGGTAGAAATTCCCTGGAATAAACTTTTATGCACATGGTCAACTCAGAATAGAACAAGGACCACCCACTTCATACGAAGATGACATATGTTCATTGCGGAATACACCTGGTACTTCTCTGCGGCCTCGGCCAGCGCCGCCACGGCTTCAAAGCGGAAATTATCCAGGGATGGGTGGCGCCGGGGATAGATGAACTGGAAAAGAACTTCCAGAGTTGCGGAAGATTCGGGAAGGGGGCATATCTCTCCCTCCGTCACGATTTCCGCCGGAGGAAAGCCTTCTGTGTGGGTTTGGAGATTTACTCGGTGGACGCTGAAGAGCACGTCATCGGATGATTGGAAGACCACGTCAGCATCCGGAGCGTTAACTCGCGTGAGGATAAGGAAGCCAGATACTCGCTAGTACGAAGACACGCACACAATTCAGATTTTCGCGATCGCGACATGTGAGTGGCGGAAGGCCGTCAAATGCGGTGCACACAGCCTCAAAAGGGGCGCTTGTGGCGCGTCCTGTCTTACACCCTCAACACCGCCCGGCTTCACTCCTTAAGAATATCAGGAGTGCAGCCAAAGTGCAGCCCCATTTACTGTCTACCCGATGTCGCAACCCCCATACTACCCGCCCGCTCCCAATTCTGCAACCTATGTTTGTGGTTAACTATGGCGGTTTGACAGACCAAAATCTGACGATAGTTCCAGCCTGGGGGATATCAGCAAAGTCCTGGAGGTTTTGTGCGTTATGTTGGCTTTCACATCTGAAAAACCTACTCATTCCCTTGAGTATAGGCTCCACCTCCGGGCCAGGTTCCATACGTGAGTAGTGTGATGCTCGCCCTTTGCACTAATTCTAATTCTCTACAGGCTTCACCGGGTTACCCGCCATCCATGCCCGGCGCTCCGTACCCGCCGTCAATGCCTGGCCCTGGATATCCGCCTCCACAACCACCTCCCGCTCACTCAGGCTATGTGCGTGTTATGAATCAAATAGCTCCTGTCGTTGACGTGGAACTTGGCAGGCACCGCAGTATCTCCCACCCTCACCCCAAGGCTATCCAGGATCCGGTGGGCCACCGATGCCAGGATTGTCTTCTCCAGGCTTCCCGTCCTACGCGCCTCCGCCAGGTGCTCCACCCGCAGGCTACCCATCTTATGCACCTCCAGCAGGTTATGGCGCGCCTCAAGGCTACTCAGGTTATGCTCCGCCGCAAGTGGCCTTCCCGGGGTTCCAGGGGTCAGCAGAACCACCCACTGTTCTGTATCGCGACATCACGATCCACAACCCCAAATTCTCCGGCGGTCTTCACAAATACCAGGGTATTGATGTGGATGTAACAGACATAGTGAAACATTCCAATACCAAAGACTGTACGTCTCTTGCTTCCCTATGATGGGAGTGTCGCCTCACATTTGGATTTCGCTCTTGTAGTGATTAATGTACTCGCGCGCATGGGCCCCCTAAAGATGGAAGTCGTCGCGCAAGAATTCCCATCTAACACGCCCAAGAACGAGTCCTTGTACGACTTTGTCAAACGCAAAACGAGCGGCGACATTCAGTGTGTCACGTCTTCCCGTGGCCTACGCCGTGATTGATAACTTTTTCTACCAGGCGTGGCCTCCTAGGTCTTATCCTTGGCCCATTGAAATACGACGTGGATAGGATCCACGACGCAATCACCGGTGCAGGGTACGCACCTCTGTTTCTCGTCTCCGTTTCCAGAAGTACTTACTCGGCGCAGAACGAAGGAAGATACTCTCAATGAGATCATTCTGAGCCTCACGCCACAGGATCTGAGCCTCCTCACTCATTTATATCAGCAAAAGTATGGAAAGGCGCTTTTGCAAGACATTCACGGTGAATTTAACATGAGTGGCGATGTGAAGAAATGTGAGTCATCCATTCAACTCTTCACCGGCTCTTCTGAGTCGTGTACATGTTTACGACGAGACTAAACTCTTTCAAGTGTTCGACAAGGTCCTTGACCCAAATAGACGGCTGCTTCCGGATAGCAGCACACCCGACGGCACACGACTCGTGATGGACGATGTCGAGACCTTGTACAAAAGTGGACAAGGACGAGTTGGCACGAAAGAGGTCTGTTCACATGCAGCCTCGAATTCTGTTCCGACCTCACGATACTCAACGCAGAGTAAATTCTATGAAATTCTGACTGGGCGGACCCACTACCACCTTATCCAAGTTTGCCGCGTATATCTGGAGAAACACAAGAAGTCGCTCTCCCATGTCATCCACAGCGAATTGTGCGTGTTTTCCCTCGATCCCCGGACGGCGGTGCGCTGAGGGGGGCTCGATAACTTTACAGCAGCGGAGATGACCGGAAGGCGTTGTTATCCATCGTCATGCGCTCGGATCCGGACCTAAAGCACCTCGACGTCGACCCGGCCGCCCTTCGCGATGCCAGATTACTGGAAGAGACCATGGCTGGACTTGGCACGAGAGAAGCGCTTCTCGTCATGAGGTCTGTCCGGTTCTCCTGTCACCTCCGTACCCGGTTTGAAATCAAATTTTACTAACTGCAGGTTGCTTCGCGCACACTGGTCTCGCCCACGAATGGACGGTATCAATGCAGCGTACTTGCGGATTTATCAGAAGACACTCCAGAAACGCGTGGCAGGAGAGACGAGCGGGACCTTGGAGAACCTACTGCTCTCACTCTTGAAGGGACCGACGACGTATTAAGATCATGGCGGAGAGAAAGGTACGAATTTGAATCAAGGACTTGCTGTACCAGTGTGTTTGTAAAGCTCTCTTCTTAATTTTTTCTGGCTCCTCGAAGAGACACATGTTTAGCTTGATCAGGATGAAAACAACGTTCAAAATTGTTCGCTTCTCCCCCCACTACCAGGTTCCGGCATTAGATGCCTTATTTCGCGCTCTTCTCTGCATCTTATGGGTATCGTACAGGGAAATACTACCCAGCCCGTTTCTCTGCTGTAGCCTCAGCGCTTCTCACCCCCTTACCTTTGGAGTATACTGAACCGGATCCCCGGAAGCAATATTCAGAAGTTGCCTTTCCAACACCCCTCCGAGGATTGTTTCCAGTTGAACCTGTTCGGCTACGGTGCCATTCGGTGCCGTGTCTACGTTCCTCCGATCCGTTCCCAGGTCTCTTCTCGCAACGCCTGAAGCAAGCCATATATATGCAAGTGGGCACGGTTTGGGGCCTATTCTTCCGCTCGATCGACTCTCATTTTGCTTGTCAGTCCAGGCTCATTCGCTCAATGCCTATCACTCAAATCTACTGAACCTTTCCTACAATTCTCTTCTGCCTTTCTTCGCCCCCGCCTTATCGGGGTTACCATTGCAGTCGGCTTCCTATCCAATTGAAGCTAGTGTTGGTCATCGTAGCTCACGCCGGCTCATTCTAGCGAGGAAGATTCCGATCCTGCTTTGATTTTCGGATGCCGGTTACTTGGTTCAGTGGGTTCACCCATATAATCAGAGCTTGCAGTTTTCATAAAGACAGCGTCCTAACTATCAACATGATGACCATTCTACTCATTAGTCTCCGGCTCTTTCCCCCGCAAATCGTCTGCCAATTCAGTACGGGCGCTGGGCCAGAATTGCTGTCGGGTACTTCATAGCCCCGCCCAAGGGTGCTGATTATTCGGCATGGTGTATAGGGCCGCTTGATCCTTTGATCAACCTCTGCATCTCCGGGCCCCGGGCCCAAGCCGTTTTGGGGACTGAAATGGCCTCCATTTACTTCCGTCTGTATTATTGGACGTATCCAGAGCTGGCGCGGCTGACCGGGCTCTCACACGTTGGCATAAGCACCCATGAGTCGCGCGGTACAAGAACCTTCTAGTTGCCGCGGTAATGACGTGAACAGACTGAGTCCCGATGGCCGACGTTGTCCGTACGAGGAGCGTGGGTAGCACGGATCCGATGTTACGCAGTTAAATCCCCGATTCGCTCGCACAGATGCACCATTAAGTCGGATGCTCCGCGCTCTCCCGCTTTTCACGGTCCTCTCAGATGAACTCTTGCTAAGGTGGGTTTTCGTTCTCATGTCTCCGGTGGCTTCAAGTCATCTTGTCCCTTTCAATTTCCAAACTCGAAATGAGACCCCATGCAATGGTTCAGTAGACTGGAGAGAGCGTGGATCGAAGGCCTAAAACGTCCGGTATAGTAATAGATAAGTAGTCAGTGCCCGCAGACTCTGGAAAGAATGAAAAAAAAACTTTTACCGATGCCCCATGAGTTTGAATTTTATAGCAGCAATTTGACCGAGATGTGGTTACCGCGGTTCAGAACGAGCTAGGTACAATAAAGCGTTTGTCAAGAGAGACTAGTTAGCTTCACTTTTTGTCAAACTCCCGCGGTGAGAACAAGGTGAGAAACAAGTGTCAAAAGCGGAGATCGAATTATCGAGCCGATCACCAGGGAGCGTTTCTGCTTCTCCCTTGCTTTCTCCCCACGCAAATGCTGCTCTAATCTTCAGTCAAGAATGAAGGACTCAACTGCGGGGTCATTGTCGCTAAAGCTACACGGGCAAGCGGTATGAGGATTTGGCACTGCTCGGTTACTGTAGGAGATACTGACGAATTGACGATGGATGCTAACAGCGCCATGTTCATATTATTCCTCGCCACATGTCTTCCCACTCTGTCACTTCCGACCAACCTAAATATTCCACTCTACAGACGAAAGATCAGACATCAGACGTGTCAATGTCAGGTATACGTCGCGAACAGCCAAACTGGCAGAAAGTGTTATACTGCCGAACTTCTAGGATCGAGCCTATGTCGTCGGTGTTCGGCTGACTTCTGGAACAGTGGAAGCCTGATGTCACGGACTCGATAGGCTAGGCTGGCCGGGACTGTCTTGGGAGATATGGTCCACCACGGACAAGCCTCTCTTCAATTTCGAGGAAAAAATCTGTTTCGATGCTGTGTGCGGAGATGGAGTCTACCTATCCATCTGCCGGGATCTGTCTACCATTGTCGGATATCCCCGCTGTTCCGCGTCCTGGTCGGTCTTATCTGAACGTTTTTTTTTTGCTCAACGTAATTCTCATTCAGTTGCGAACGGATGCTTTGCATGAGATTATGCGGTTTTCTGTCAGATTGTACGGGCGCATAGAAGCCAAATTGCTGCCTTTCTTGTCTCCGGGCGTGGACTGTCATCGTGGCCACTGATATCGAATGCTGTACCTAAACGTGCGGAGCAGCGTCCTCCGTTCATCGAATATTCCGAACGGGTGCGCTCTGATTTTCGATGCAGAACGTGATGCTCATTCCAGCGCCCAAACTGAAAGCGAACATCCATTGCCGCCGATGCTTCTAGAGCTTAAATTAACGTCCGTCTTGCCAGTTTCTGAAAGGTTCCGTCGGCCATCTCCATCCCGTCTTCTGACCAAAAACTTTGCTCAGGGTTGCTGTCATACGAACCCCCGTGGTTCCATCTGTCCATCTCCTCTACTATCTGGCTCACGTCTTGTTCCATATATGACATATGATGTATCAGCACACCCGGCATCGCTGCGGAACACTGATTTTCTCAGTCCGGAACAAGGTCTCGGGCTTGTTATCTGGCCCGTGTGGTAAATCACCAACTGGTACACGATATCAGCTTCCTTGCTCAGAATTTTTAGATTGCCTAGGCCACACGCCATTTTCCCGGTGACTACTTCCGCGACTATTTCCTAAACCTCCCATTTAATCAGCCTCGTGTATCGATCTTGTCAGCCCCGTATTCACCTCTTCTCTCGCATTCAACGGCCTTCTAAACGTGGTGAGAAGGATACCGCTTTAGGAAATTATCTGCCATCTCCGTGGTGCGCTGATCTCATTCCCTTTGGGCAGCCTCGGAGCCGGGGTACCCTCGCATTCGGAGAGCGGAACACGAGATCGATCACTCTTCCATGCAAAATTAGAACAGAATCTTCGTTCAACATTCAAGTAGGCGTACTTCCAGGCGTGCCTGACCTCACTGGTTATTACTTACTTAAGATTATCTAGGTACCAGAGACGAGGCTGCTTTGCACCTTCTTACGCCGCGGTAACGGCTGGTATGCTTCCGCCGCTTTAGCGTCCGTCCCGCGATCGTCGGGGGGAAGTATCCTGATCGGGAAGTTGGTTGTATCATGTCTGTCCAACACCTAAATCAACACCTGCGCGCAATCACCCCAGTGGCACGACGTTCAGTCGGCTTCTTGGCTTGACCAATTAAACGACACTGAATGCGAAAGCCGGATTTTTATCAGCTAACGGACTATTGAACAACAGCTCGCGCCGGCTACCCGTATCACCACAAGATGGTCAGAGACTGAAAGTCTCATCCCACGCTTGTTCGGAGCCATCCAGTTTGGCCGCAGGCGTTTGACATAGTGCGCGGATCGCCCATAAATGAACGGCGTCTAGAAATGACCGACATGCTACCAATGCCGAGCAACGGTGGCGGGATATCGACAAGATCAATTCCAACAAAATGCGAAGCAAATTGGGCCAGCCCTCTCTTGGACATATTTACGGGACGTCCCGTAAGGTGCTTAAAGCGGCGGCTTATTTGCAGTTCATATTTTCGGGCTGTAAACACCGTCAGCTAACGTCAGCTAACGTCAGGCTAACGTTAACGTCTGTTTCAAGATGATGTCCGCGTGTACAAACCTTCAATGACGATCCTCCAGCGAGTACAGACTTCAATATGGCGCTGCATTCTGAAGGCTTGCCTCTGCACTGTGCTTCTTGTTCCACGTTCCCTGAGTGCGTACAAACCTCTATCTCGGCTAGCCGCAGGAGTTCAATCTAGTTGATTGTTCCGACCGTTTCATCGTGACACCGACAAAGGCAGATCCATGCTACTATTGTCTCCTACAATACCGAACCATGAAACAAATGTCCCCACCTGTAGAGTCCCTCAATCTCGCACTCCTGCAATCCCCGACCGCTGTGACGACGCTATGGGTGCTATGACGGCTTGTGATGTCGATATGCTCAGGAATTTCCACAACTCCAAGTTCTGTCTTCGGTCATAGGTCCTATCTATTCCGGCGGATTCTGGGTTCCTAGAAGACTCATGATCATTGTATCGATCTTGGACCGGGAAGCAGGTTTCTCACATCTAGTCTCAAACTCTGGACCTTAAATTTATTTTATTTCTACGCTGGATCTTCTTGTCTCGCGTTTTCTTGGCACTACCAGTCCCTGAGAAATTCATTCACAGGCCGGGACGGCTCGATTATCGGATGAGGTGAGAGGAGTTTAAATATTGTCTGCATCACGATTTCGACGTTTCGGACCGTTTTACAGCCTGAGGAGCGCGCCGCTGGAGCCTACCTCCGCCGTCCATCTCTCGGTCTGCATCTGGTTTGGTGTTGGGAAGTCGCCGACTTCCGAGTGCACCTGTATCGGTTATCTGGTGGGTCTCCTCGTCGACGTCATATCCTTCGAAGCGGAGCACACTCAGTGGGACTAAAACTCATCGAAATCGGTTGCGTTGTGCACGTCGGATTGTAAATCTTTCTGAAGACAACAGGTTGTGTGGGGATTCCTACACACTAGACTTCACCCGGGAGCGTTGGAACGAACCAATCACAACCCACAAGCAGGTTTCGTAAAATTTCCCTGGCTCGCTAAAAGTAGAGACGCCGACGGGTGAGCGTGAACGCCTTTATACAGCAACCGAATCGCCCGAGAATGCGGGGAAATCTGTTCTCGGTTTTCATCTACACCATGTGGACTGCAAACTAGTGTTATTCAACATTAGCTCGCACCACGTAATGCCTCCAATATTATTCATTTTTTGTTCTTCCTAAGCGTCATAAATGACTCAATACCCTTCGATTCCGAACCTCTTGCAGTCGGGAGCGTATAAATTACTGTTTGTTCAATTTAGAGGAGTTCGACCTTCGGCGGATCCCGATCGCCAACTTTCGCTCTGTCTGTATGTCATCTTGTTCTCCTTTATCCTTTGCCTCCGAGCTCTCCATGCTTCCGTATAGCTCCCGGCGCACAATTGAACCCTCGGATAGCGAGCTGTGTATAACACATATCGCACTCACGGACTCTAGATGTCACTAGATCTGGCGCTGTCTCTAAATTTCTCTCGTCCGAGTCCAGGCTCTTTCTTTCACTTCAATATGACATTACATTCGACATTTTTAGGGACACTTAGGAGTCGCCCAACAGATTGGTGGAAATTAAATCATTTAAACGGGGCACTACCGAATATTCTTGCTGTCCCGCCCCCGCGGAGTTTGATTTCCGGCAAGTTCCGAACATGTCTCTTTCTTCCTCTTCGAGCAACAAATCCTTTTCCCCCGGGTTCCCCATACGTCTCAATACCTCCAGGTACACCATTTGGACTGTCGCATTTCATGTAGGGACTTGAGGCCTCGTCCATCTCCCGCAGCCTGGATGGCACTCAGGCTCTGTCGGAGTGGAGCGAACAGAGGAAAAAACCAATCACAAATCTGCCAGCCGCGAGTTGGGGGCATACACTTCGAGGTCCGGGGCTTGAAGTCGCCCGGGGGTGTACAGCGTGGTGAATACAACGCATGGACCGTCGATTCTTCCGAGTCTAACTAACTCTCGCAAATCGCAAATGATAATTTATAGCACTCCGCTCGGGGGACTCGGAGGCGACGCCAAGTTCTACAGCGTGTATATACAAACGGGCCGCCTTCATCCGAACCTCCCACTCCACCCCCAAGCCCAAAAGTTTCTCCGATGGATGCCCGCATTGAAAAAGTACAATACACTTACACGCTTTCGGGAATTCGGGATCTGGACACGGTCTGTGCGTCTGCGTGTTATCTCGAGCTCATTCCGACAGGCTGCCCATCTTTTATCCTAGACTCTGGATCCGACGTCAACGCGGAACCCTGCACTCACAAAAATGCCTCCAGCGGGCGCGTCCTGCCATCCCGCTGAATCCTGATTATCACTCTTGAGCTTCTCGCATATACAGGAGCCCTGCAGCGCGCGTCTATCTACGCGCCCACGTCGACGCCGACGTCGACGTCGTCCGTCGTCCGAAATTCGGGAATCAGATCCGACCCCGGGCCTGACCCCGACGTTTTCGCGCGCGCCTCTTGTATTTTAATTCCGACGCGGATCTTAATTTGCGTCGCTTCACACGACAAGCGCGCGGGTCCGGGTGCTGTGAGTACTGATACTGAGAACAATCATTGATAAATGATTAGGCAAAACGAGCGCATGCATCGCCCCGCGCCGCCACCTGCAGTGAACATTCGAGGCATCGATATCGAATCAAGCTATGCGCAAAGACGGATGCGTAGATGGAGGATCCAAAGTTCAACAGAGAGTTATGAATGAATGAATGGACGGAGTCTAAGATCTCAGCTGTGGCATGATCCACGGACCAAGTTCATCCCCGCGTCGCCGCCATCGACTCGCATGCGGAGTTTCCGAATTTGCACCCCAAAAAATCCCCGCACCGCACAAGCCCGCTTTCCTTCGCACATCGCTCACTTCTCGTCCACCGCCATCATCTCACCCAACCTACTACAAGCACAAGTAATCTTAAAGAAAACGCACACAATCCAATCCAATCAATCCATTCTTTGCCTTGTCATTTCACCACCCATTGACAAAAACGTAGTACACTGCATAGATACATAACATACACCATCCAGAGAGCGAGCGATTGCGATTGCGACTCTCGACCGATTACACCCGACGATAGTCTAGCCAAGAAGATGAGATGAGATGAGGGAGGGTGGAGGGGAAAGCGTCCCGGGATCCAAGAAGCGTATGTAAGCGTAAGTGCAGGTGCAGGTGCGAGTGCGAAAAAAATAAAGGTAAAAAGTACGGCAATAGGAAGAATAATATACGTAGGAAACTCGAAAGAAGGTTGGAAGAATAGATAGTGAATAGTGTACGGACGCGAAATTTAAGATGAGAAGCGACAGGCGGAGCGAAACGGGTGTGAGTGGGAGGAGCGAGGGTGGGTGTCCAAGCGAACGTGCGACGAGGAGCAGTAACAACGATAGTGGTAGGTATGAAAGAAATCCCTATAAAGCACACAGCAAAACCCCAAATAGATTCGAAAGTGAGGAATAAGTGACGAGGAAGGGAAGTGATAATTAAGCCAAGCGAAGCGAATTATGGGCAGAGTACCAAGAACAGAACAGAACGGAAGAGTTGGGACGGAAAAAGCGAGCGTGTGCGTGTGCGTGTTGTCGTCGGGTGCGCGAGTGGGTTGGTGGGTGATTTTGGCGTCGCCGCACAGAGGGAAGGCGCGCGTTTTGGCGTTGTCGTACATAGATATAGCGTATAAGATTCTGTGGGGGGGCGGGGTCAGCATATCGGTATTGGTATCGCGATGCGGGAGGGGGGTTCGACAACGAGGCCGGAGCGGGGGCGAAAGAAAGAAAGAAAGGACGCACACATTCATCATCCCCTCAGGCTAGGCCCACCCCTAATAAACATACTCCACCCCCTGCCCCTGCTGCCCATGCCCATGCGGGAAATACCCCTCCCGCATCCCCTGCTCCTGCGCCTGTTGTGCCTGTGCCTGCGCCTGCAACGCCGCATAATACTCCGCATTGCTCATCTCTTGCCCCTGCCCTCCCCCACCTACACCTTCACTGGCCGTCCACGTATACGGCTGCGGATGCCCCTCCATCGTCGACCCCTCGCTCGAGCCGCACTCCCCCTCATACCCGCACTCGCCCTCATACGCCTCATACCCATCGTACCCCTCATACTCCCCCTCATACTCGCTCGCATGCGAGCTCGCGCCGGACGAGGAGGAGGACGAGTAGTACGCCGACGCGGGGCTCTGTGGCGGGCTCGGGAGGTACGGGCTCTGGGTCTGGCTTTGTCCTTGCCCTTGACCTTGCCCTTGCCGTTGTTGCCCCTGCACAGCCCCTCTCTGCGAATGCGGATGCGGGTGCGAGGCGGGCGCCGACGAACACGACGCCGCCGCAGCGGCGCCCCAAAACGTCGCCGCACAAGGACTCGCCGCGGGGCTGCTCTGCGTGCTGTACGCCTGCTGCTGCTGCTGCTGCTGCTGGAGCTGTAGCTGTCGGTGCGGATGCCCCTGCTGCTGGTGCTGCCGCGACAAGCTCCCGCTCGACGCATACCGCACCAGCGCGGGCGCAGGAGTGGCATGCCCATGCAGCGCCGCATAGAACCCCTCCAGCCCGCCCACGCCCGCGCCGAGCCCCAGCCCCTCCTCGAGCTGCTCCTCCTTCACGCGCACCTCCGCGCCCGCAGCGAGGTAATCACCCCCTGCACCAGCGGCGGCGGCAGCGGCCGCAGCGGGACTCCCCAGCGGACTCCCCTGCTGGAACCGCCTCTGCGTCTGCCCCTGCCGCTGCGTCTGCTGCTGCGTCAGAGTCGGCCGTTGTTGTTGTGTATGCGGTTGTGGCTGCTCAAACCCCTGGGCCTGGGCGTGCACAGAAGCAGGAAACCCCGCCGCACACGGACTCCCCAGCGGACTCGCCCCGCTGTACGGGCTCGCGTACCCGCTCCCGCTCCCGTGCGTCGTGGCGGTGAGCGGCGGCGACGGGGCGTGCGCGTGCGTGTACGCTTCAGAAGTGGGCGGCGCAGACGTAGAAGCGGAGAAGTACTCTGAGCCAGAGTCGAGCGGGAACGCATACTCCGCGCCCATCAGCGCGGGCGGGAACCCGCCTGCACCCCCGGGGCCAGGGGCGGAGGAGGAGGAGAGCGACGGCGAGGGGTACGGGCTCGCCATCCCCATGGTGTACGGGGGCATGGGCATCGTCATCGGCCCGGGGCCGGGGCTCGCGCAGTGCTGGTAGGAGTGCGGCGACGACGAATGCGAGGGCTGCGATGGGGAGGACGAAGCGTCGCCGCCGAAGCGCCGCCGGCCGCGGACGCCCGCCATCATGTTCGCGTTGACGCCGGCGAGGGCGCGCATCATCGCTTCGTTGCGCGGCTTGTCTTCGGGGGCGGAGTGGACTGTCTGTGGGGGAGGGGGGTTAGCGTTGGGAAGGGAAAACGAGGGGAGGAAAGGGAAGAGGGAGAGTGAGGAGAGGAGGGAGAGGAAGAGGAGGGGGCAAGAGGAAGAGGGAGAGGGAGAGGAAGCGGGAGGGCGGGACGGAGCAGGGAGGAGAAGAAAAGAAACGAAGATAAAAGGGAAGCGGGAGGGCGCCGGAAAGAGGAAAGAGGAAAGACAACGCGCGGATGAGCAGGAAGGGGGGAGGAGGCGGAAGCGGGGCGGAAACGGGAGGGGGAGGAAATGGGAGCGGAGAGAGCAGAGAACCGCACAGGAGAAGGGAGGGGGACACGAGGAACAGGAGCTGCGCAATGCGCGCACGGAGGAGGGAGGACGGGGGACGACGAGGAAACAAAAGCAGAAGAGGATGGAGGGAGACTGGGTATGGAGGTACGGAGGTGTCAATAAGGGAGGAGGGGGTCGAAAACAGACGGAGGTGGAATGCCGAGGAAGGGGGCGCGGACGGCGGGACTGGGCGTATCGGGACTCGAAACCCACCTGCGCATGCTGCCTGAGATTATCCAGCCGGCTGAACTGCTTGCCGCAGTGGCACGCAAAGGGGCGCTCGCCGGTGTGTTTTCTGTGCGGAAGTTGGGTTAGCATGCGCACGACAACGATGGAGGCAACGAAATAAAAATAAAAAGAGAAGAAAAAGGCCGCGAGCACCCCGTCCCCGTCCCCGACGCCCTCCCCCGCAAAACCGCACAAAAACATAGAACCGCGCGCCAATCGAGATATCCGCCGGATGAGCGGATCCATGCATGCTGCGATGGCGTGCATGTGTGGTGTCATCGCGCAAATCAAAATATATCAAAAAAATCAAATTGGGGATACACGCGCCGGCTTTGGCGGGGTAAGCGAGACAAGCGGGCGGGACCGAGTGAGTGATCGGGTGGTGCGAATCGGAAACAGAGAGATGGGCGGGGGACGGGCGACGTCGCGCGTTCGCCGCCACCAAGGATGAGGGATGGAGGAATGGAGTGGGGTGGGGTGGGTGCATTTTCGGGTTTGTGGGAGTGGCGTGGCGGAGGCAAAATGGAGAGAGAAATGGAGGGATAGGAGGATGTCCGCGTCTGACGGAAAGAAAGTGCGCTAACCACGAGACACGATCGGGGGCCGGGAGACAGGGGACGGACGGAAGAATATGTGGAGCGCGAATAGGGGAAGAGAGAGGAAAGACGAGAAGGGAAAAGGCACACACCTAATATGCCTCGCCAGATGCTCGCTGCGGCTAAAGACCATGCGGCACTCGCCGTAGCCCGCGCACTGGAAGGTCTTGGGGGGGGCGCTGCGGTAGCGCTTGCCGGGGCCGGGCGGGGGGCTGTCGGTGCGGGCGAGGGACAGCGGGTGGGCGTAGTCGAAGCCCTGCTGGGCGTAGAGCAGCGCGGGGTGGAGGTGGTGGATGTGGTGGTGGTGGTGGGCGAGCATGTCGATGTCGAAGGAGGGCTGGTCCGAGGGGGGGCTGGGGCTCGGGCTCAGCGGGAGGTGGTCGGGGTGGTCGAATGGGGAGAGGGAGAGGGAGACTGGCGCCGGCATTGTTCGACCTAGTTTTATCTGCTTGGCAGACAACAAGGGATTAAAGAGGTTGGATGTATGTATGTATGTAAAGGGGGTAAAGAAACAAGCCCAAAGGACAAGCAGATACTAGAGGCCAGCACAGCCGCGTCCAGCCCAGGCACCATCAATCAACCGCTTTCAGACTCCGCACTCGGAAGATCCTCATAGCAGATCGATCGAGATCTGCCTCTGGTTCCGCTGGGCTGGGTCGCGACGTACGAGTGACGTGTGCCAGCGAGCCGCCGCTCTACCACCGCGATCCGGGACTCATTTTTCTCGAACGCCGAGAACCCACCCGTGGGTGCAGGCCGCCGAAAACGCGATCCCCGACGTGTCCTCTATTGCCAACGAATTTCGCCTCCCGCTCCCTGTGGGCGCATGTGTGCGCGTGACGCGTGTCGGGGCGACTACCCCCTCCTTTAACCCATCCATCCATCTCTCTATCTGTCAATCCCCGAGTCACCCAACCCTCCAGCTGCAGATCCCGTTACGCATGTCGCATGTATTATGGGCGAGAAGGATTCGTCCGAAATCACACGTCCTTATTTCAATTAGGCGTAAAAAAACTAAAAAGGAAAGCGAAAATCCACCCGCGTGATGCGCCTGATCTGCTGGAGCCTACCGGCGCCGCCTCTACTACCTACTACCAACATACATGTACGCATGTGGTGTCAATCTCCGACCCGGGGGCTCGTTCGCTCTTCAGCACGACGCGCAACTTGAGGAAGGAAGTTCCGATCGATTCGAATTTTTGCCTCCCCCCCCCCCAAAAAAAAAGAAAGAAAAGAAAAGAAAAGGCAAACGAGAGTTGCATTAATTAATCTTCCTTTCCTCTTTCCTCTTTCCATATTTCCAGTCGAATCTCCACTCGACTCCCCACGTGCTGGGCCCGTACGCAGATCCTCACTGCTAAATTAATTCTGACTTTGCCTTCCCTTCCTTCGGGGAACCCCACCCCACATTCCACAGATGGGATGATAGACTCTGTCTTGAATGCCCGGGCGGGAGGGAGAAAATCAGGCATCGCATCGGAGCGCTGGACATCAATTTTAACCAAGGGAAGGAGAGGAAAGGAAAGGCAAAAAAGTTAAACGAATCGGGGGTGTGTGTACATCATCATGGTACTGTATGTACGACTGATTTATTATTGTAAGCTCGAGCCCGAGCCGGTGATTAGGGTTGACATTGGGATCGGGATTCCGCCGCGAGCCAGGGCGTTCGAGGTGCGCGCTTGAAAGTCGAGCGCGGCCTCGGTCGCGGAAGTGCTCTACCTACGGCGGCTGTTTTTTTCAGGATTTCAAATTCACATCCATTTAAGTTTAGTTTGCCTTTTTGGCTTTTGCTTTTACTTTAACTCGGTCGGCGTGCTACCGGCGGCCCCACCGTGCGATCGTCATTGTACCCATCCACCCCTCGTCGTGAAGGAAACTAACCCCCCGCACGTGGACGGCGGCTTGGCTTCCTCGAATGCAATTTTCCTTTCCTTTCTTGGGTTCTAGCTTTTGGGTTCCCGTTTTTTTGCATGTATGTATGTATGTGTGGGGAGATTGTGGGTCCGGATGGAGATCGAACTTTTGCGTTCGGGGAAGTCGCGTTCAATTCATATACTTATATGTGGAGCTCGAATATGTATGTATACAATCCTTTTCTTCTCCTCCCATGGAACGCTCGTGGGCCCGCGTAGACGCGGTCGTCTTCTTGCGTGGAGTGGAATCACAGGTGTTCTAGAAGCTGGATGTGGAATTAATATTTGCGTGAGGTCCGGGTGAAGACGCGGAGCTTCAGAGTTCTCTCTGAAGAGGAAGAAAGAATGAATAATGAATAATGAAGAATGCAGGGCGGCGGGCACGACGCTGCCCAGGACGCGCCAAGAACCTCGGCGCGCTTGTGTGCACTGCGGAAGTAGTATTCCTATCAGTAGGGGCTTCAGCAACTCAGGCGTCGGGTGGATTTTCGCTTTCCCTTTTGTTTTGTTTTTTAAAACGCGTCTGGAGTATGATTTTGGCGAATATTTCTTGTAAGTATGATGTAAATTTGAATTCTCCAAGCGGGCGCTGGCGCGCTGCGTCGCCCCGCCGCAGAAATTACGCAGATGCGCCTCGATACGCCGTGGCCAGAATATCCCCCTCTCGTAAATGGTTAATGGAGTCCGGCAGATGCGACGCGTGTCGGAGTATTATCGTACCGCATCGCTGTTCATCTTACAGACGCACCGCGATGTTGAATGTTGAACTCCGAGGTGATTCTCGAAATCAATCTCGCATATAATATATAACTCCTCTACACATACACACACTAGCGTGGATAACCCCCAGCTACACCCATGACGCTGAACAACGGATGGTCAAAGTTCTCTCCCGTCTCCACTCACTGCGTTCGGACGGCTCGGCGGGCACTGCCGAGCTAGACGGAGCCGTGCCGTGTGACAGCGGCAGACCCTCGGCACACCTCCGTCGTAGCTCCGACACCGTCTGCCGTGGGGCCGCCTGAACACAAAACCGACTGAGCGTGATCAGTTTTTGTGGGCGCGGGTCCGCTGTTTATGGAGCGCTCAATGGATGCCAGCCTCGCAATTAATCAAGGTTAAGTTCGATAAACCGCATCCATCCCACCACCGGTGGTTTTATAAAAATCCCAATCCACCAACCAACCAACCAACCACCGCCCAGCCCGCCAAGAATTCAACAAAATCCCCGCGCCAATCGGCTCCCGCTCCGGGATTCAGCTGGTTTATCGAGTCAAAGATACATGTAGATAAGTCGCTGCTTACTCATAGATAAGTAAGCGCGCGCGCGTGCAGGAAACGTGGGGCGCCAACGTGAGACGGCCACGCCTTGACCACGCGTTCCAGTTTTTCCGATGTTCAAGGTGCGTTTAAATATTATGCCAGAGTCGCCGACTTGTGGATCCTCTCTTACTACATTGACATTTTCTTCGGATTGCGGACTGCGTTTAATAATATAATTTATATAGGACCCTGACCGTAAACTGGCCACGGATCTCGTAAGCATTCCGTTTTCTCGTTTCCTGTGTTTCTCTCACCCCGCAGCGCGCGCGGCTCCGGCCTGCGCGCGGACCCACACTATCATGAACTCTCATGGCGATTATAGTTGGGTTTGTATATTGTTGACTGAGAGTTTGGCGAGTTTGAACCACACCAGGTGACCCGATTTGGTTCTGGATGCCGCGGTTCGATTCTCGGAGCTGGAGATGAGGGCCATACGGCCTCTGGGTTCATTGTCGCTTTTACATTCTATATTTGTGGGGCATTCGCAAGGAAAAAAGTCGAGGACTGGAGTGTGAATACATACATACCGCCTATTACCTCCCCCGACCCGGCGGCGGCGGCGGCGGCGCGGCCCCGCCGTGCTTAGTACACAGGTACAATAATCAGAAAGTCGACGGCGGGAGTGTGAATATGTGGCACGCACATACAGTACATACCGCCTATTACCTCCCCCGACACGGCGGCGGCGGCGGCGCGGCCCCGGAGTGCTTAGTACATAGGTACAATAATCACCCCGCACACTCGGTGAGGTAACTCACGTCAAGGTCGCCCGTCTTCTTCTCCACGACAAGTCTTCCCTCCCTCAGAATTCTTACACCCCGACACGTCTGACACGTAAATAGACCGCATACCGAATGACGTCACTGGCAGATAATTCTGCGAATCGCGTCGACGTTTTTGAAGGGCGGGCAGGAACGTCCCGGTAATGTACGTACGTACAACAGGGCGCGGGATGCTTAGGTGTTCGCGGAAGGCGCGTATGTACATGGATTTATTTATTTAGACGGAAGGAAGGGTGGACCTTCTGCGCGGGGTGGTGATCCACAGAAGGGCTGGCGGACGTCGGGATTCGAGAATTCGAGCACAACGACGTCTTCGACGTCATGGAAGGAAGGAAGGGGTGATGTGGATGTACGACATACGGAGGTTAGGTTGAATAATCCTGTGGCGGGGGACGTCAGAGCGCGGATAGATTTCGTATGATATTTACTGCCGGAATACAGTAAAAACGTGTCTCCGGTTGGTATGTACGCGCTCGTATATTGTTGGGTCAGGGTAAAGGGAATGCTCGCCGTGCAACGTACGAAATCGGCGGAGGAGATGAACTCCTCCTCCGGAATTTTGTGGTTGGCGGGGATGAGGAAGAGAGATAGGGATCCACCAGGGGCAAAGATTGAACATTGAACAGAAATTCCACAGATCTCAATCTTCGTGCTTGGTCATTGCATATATTTCCTCGTCGACGGGGAAGAGCCAGGGACAGATACGTCAAGACGCTCAAGGAGAGGTTCAACAAAGATTGGACGACTTCCATCGGAATCCCCCGTACGAGAAGGAGATACGAACCTCGGAAATAGATTCCATGTCGGTGAGGAGTGATACTGATAGAGGTCCAAGAAGTCTCTGGAGATTAATTAGTCTCGTAGGCGATCCAGCCGAGGCGGGGAAGACATTTCCAGCTGAAGATCGACGAGGGGAGAGGGGTTGTTGAACAGTGAAATAATCTCAGTTCAGGCTTGGTTCTCGACCCTTTTTTTTGGCATCGCCAATGAATTTAGAGGGCTAACAACATGTGGCAGAGACACATCCAATCGGAACTCAACAAACAGGTCAGATACTCAACAGAATATGCCAAGAGGTATCAGGACGGCCAGGTGGAGAGGGACGGCGCGTCGGTTTGAAACCCATGAAGTGACAAGTTCTCGCGAGAGCGCTTATCAGAATAAGAGGAATGCACTGGAAGAGTGGGTTGAGTTCCTATCATAGTACGCAGGTGGAGAGGGACGGCGCGTCATGTTGAAACTCAAGAAAGCGAGAAGACTTATTCCCTCCGAGAGCACGAAAAGCGGAATGTGCGGCCAGCTATTGGTAGAGCTGGGTACTATCAAAAAACACAGGTGAAGAGGGACGACGCGTCAGGGCGAAACCTTTCTGTGGTTGAAGATGCGCACAGCACTGTTGAGATGATGCGCCGGCAGACTCCGAAGAGATCCCATCAAACACGATGTCGCGTACTTGTCGGCGGCGGGGAGGCGCATCTCGGATATCCGTCACGAGACGCCTCCGGCGGGCAAAATTCCCCGACCATTGTAAGTCTATTGAGCAGTTCTGAGTTCACTCGGCGTCGCTAATGAAGACAGGGTAAATTCGCGCTCAAGGCAAAGACGGATCAGCACCAAGCATATGCAATGGACAGTAGCCGTCAGCTTGAAACGGCACTCTTTGAAAATGCGTACGCCAGTCAGTTTGAAACCAGAAACCCATTCCTCAAAGTTCAGCAGGACGACCGTGGCGTCGGCATGGCGATGAGACAATCCGCGTTCGCGACAGCATAAGCATGGAATGTCACCCCGAAACTGCGCTCAGCACAGCCAGCGCGCGCTCACGGCACGCTATCAACGCCTGCATCCAAATCGGGTAAGACATTCAATTTCTTGAAAGGCTGAGAACATGATCTGTCATCCCCGCGTGGACAACGTCCACGGGACCGCGAAGATTGCCGGGCCAAACTTTAACGAAATTGATAAATGGATGATCGATCCATGCAGAGCGCGTCCGAGAATTTGAAATGGTAGGAAAGTGCTGGTTCCATGGCGTCCGTTCAGCTGTATACCTTTTCGGTACTTGAGGATCTAGTCAAGATCCAGTTCATTCCAGAACGCATTTCGCTGACACGATGTGCCAGTGAAGCTGCCAGTGAGCTGTTTCCGTTTGGACAGATTTAGCGTGTGAATGATAGGCTGTCTTGGGCCACATGCTGATGGACGATTAGCCTCCGGCGATCGCGGCGGGCGATAATGAAAATTCAATTAAGCGCTCCGCACAATGACGCAGCTGCTGGCCTCGGTGCCTGCCAAGTAGTAAACGACGCGCCGTGTGGAAGAGGGAAGCGGTAGGTTCACAGAGCTCGATTGATATTTTGCTTGCATGCAGACGAAATTGCCCGAGGGCAGGAAGGGCGTGGCAGCGAAGCATGATGTAAGCGTCCCGCAAACCCGCAAATCATTGTCTTGTACGGCAGATACGGGTCCGACGGAGCGTGGATCGGCACAGTGATGGGATCCGGAATTGCCTAGAACGGAGAAAGGTTCGTGGAGGTTCGTGGCAACTTGCGAAGGGGAAATAGGCTCCGTGGACCAGAATGGGGAGCGGGACTGGCAGGGCGCACGGACCTGGCGAGAACAATTAAATGGGGAGCTCGGTAGACTTCGGTAGATGTAAGGGCAATACGATAATCCGAAAACAAGGGATAACAGTGGTGCGCATGGACGGATTTCGGCTTGCGAGGCATGACATACGCCGGGGACAGTGTTTGTTCCGCTAATGTCAAGTTCATGGCACACGGAACGGGGTACATCGAAGGCGTTGGATGCCGAGATCAAGTCAGACCACGGTGTCAAAATAAGAACAAGAAAAAGATGCAGAACAAGGACTCCACTAAGATGGATAGATGCACGTGGCGGCGCGGCCTTGTTCGAGTCAAGATATGTTTTCTTCTCTGTCGGGGGGAATTAGCCGTTAAGCATCGGGGGAAAAAGAAAGTCTGATAAGAATGAGATCGAGACATGGAAAGGTACGGTGGCCTGTTCTGTTTTCAAAATAGGCTACAGAACCCTCTTATTTGGGACGCAGAGGATAAAACCAGCCTCCCGAGAAGAGTGTGGGTTTGTTCCGGCACGTCTGCCAGGATATATGTTCCGGAGAGTTGCATGTTGGCAGACAGGTGGATTGACGTGCTGATCAGCGGCGGAAACCTAAATCAGAGAGTTAGACACTGTTAGACATGTACACATGAAGTCGACAATAGAAGTGCCAAGATGTCTACAGCAGCTGGAAAAGGGAGCGCCGGCGTACAGCGGGTGATTGAACAGTGTCTCTATGAAACTATTGAATCCACTTGCGAAACAGAGAAACGCTACCCACTGACCCATGAGAGGTTTATTCAAATCGTCGAACCAAGAAGTACCTGTGGCTCAGGAGCGATCAGATATGTTCCAGCCAGAAAGAAAGAAGAAGAAGAAAATACAACGGGTCTGCGGAACCAGGGGTCATGTCAAAACGAAGTCGTTTGCTTCCCGAAGCCGTCAAAGGGATCTCGCAAAAGCAGCCGCGATCCGACAAGTACGACGTTCCAACGCTTTCTGCCAGTGGGTGATCGAAATTGTGGGAGGGTTTCCTGATGTGTAAATGGCGGGATAGCGGTACGGCGGAGTTTGTAAAGGTTGTTCGAATGATGGATTTTCTGCCGCGGAAGATTGTTCAGTTGTGAGCGTAGTATGGACTTGCTGCTGGAACTGCTGGTGGTCGTTTCACGTGCGTCTTTGGAGCTTCCATACTATGATAGCTGTTTCCGTCCTATACTGGCCAGCGAAGCATCAAGGGCGGGGTTATGACTACGGGGAAGTCCCAGCAGGTCTAGATGATTCTACGAGGAAAGGTCGCCGGTTCTGAGCGTGAAGGTTTGGTAGCCTTGAGAACGATAGCTCGAAAGGTATCGGAAGCAGGGTGGAGCGTGGCGAGATCGAGCTTCCAAGTAGCCCCCAGGGAGATTACGGTTACGCCAGGGGGAGACAGATATCTTATGAGAAAAAAATCAACCACAAGACTCTCGCGACGTTTTGCGCTTGCAGGGGTCAAAGCTAACGCGTTGTCGACGTGGTGAGAGAGCCGGACACGGCACGCGTTGTTGATTTCCGTCACATCAATGATGAGTCGTCACGTCTCAGGTTCTTCTTTCTGACGCCGCAATGAAGGTCCGTGACCAGATACGCAGTGCTCAGGGATTACTCCTCCAGGTCCTTTTGGTTAGCGAACTTGAACCACACTCGCTCATCTCACTCTGAAATCCTGCCCAAATTCGCTTGCCGAAGAAAAAAACGCCGGCTACTATCGATCATACTCGCTGGCTATCGTCCAAATATGTACGGGCTGCTTCATCGGCGCGCTCTCAAGTCGTTCCCTTCCAATCCATGACCTCATGTTCTTTTAGTTATCAAGCACGATGAATATAGCTTTCGTAACATCAGCGTGATCGCCCTGCTAGGTACGACGGGAAGTTCAAAGAATCATTCATTGAGGTTGACCTCAACCAATCGTTCTTTCTCTAGACGCTTTATGAACGTCGCCATTGAAGTCTGAGGATCGCGTAAATCAGACTTTTCTTTTGTGCGTCTACCTTGGTCTACCGTGTGCCCCATAATGTGCACATTCGTTGTTCTTTAGCGTTCATATAGACTATTACGTAGAGCAAATTCCCGAAGGTCAATTTCCGCCTGTCATTCCTTCTCAATTACGCAGTCGACACATCAAGTCCAGTGAGTGCAGTCGAGTTGACGTTTATGTGTGTGTACCTCCAGCGCCAACTCAGCGCTCTTTAGACAAGAGCAAGTCACAACCTGGAGCTTTACGAAGATATGGCGTCAACGCGTCGCTACAATGCGCGGTCGGGATCTATAGGTTATGCAGCAGGTTGCGAGGTTACATTTCACGGACCTTGGGCAACGTATAAACGAGGTTTCTTCAACTTTCTTGGTCCTGCTTTACCACTCACCAGTCGATTAAGCTCAACCATGTCCAGGCGACTTCTACAATGAGGTCGCTATGGGCGACAGTATTGGGCTGAAGGAGGAGAGGGCGTCGGAGTTGAAGGTGGTATACCTCGTACTTTTCTCATGAATCATGCCAGCATGACCGTTTAGGCCCAGCTTCGACCCATGTAGGTCCGCCTGAATTCCACTTCATTGCATAAATTATCAATTAATCAAGGACTGAGCCGCTTGTAGGGGTATGGAAAAGCTTTGCCGGAACTGATCGGCATTAACTAAATTTGACTAACAAAAAATACATACTCAGTAAATGTTAAAGGTACCTGGCAGTCCTCGAGACCAGGGTCTAACTCTGAAGAGGGAGCTTGGGGGAATTGTTTAGTATCCAAGGAAGTTGGCTCGGCGCACAGGACGTCATGTCAGCCGCGGCATCGCACAGCGTTTATAGCGTTAGGAACCGCCATTGTTTGCGTGCTGTTCAGGATCAAGGCGAGATTAAACAATAGCATGCCTTTGTATCAAGTGGAAGCGGTCTGAATGAATGCTGTAGCAAAACAGTCTGAACTCGGTAACGAATACAACAGCGAGAGCATGTGTCTTGAAACAAACATTAACGGGATTAGTTGATGAAATTTAAAAGCCGCAAATAAACCTTACGCAGCGTTGCGGGACGCACGGGAAATATGTCCAGCACACCAGGCCGGACCAGGCCTGGATCCCCTCGACGTGAATCGCACTATGTTGCCATGGATCCAGTCGATACCGCTCGCTAACCCCCGCATCGCTCGGCGATAGCACGTCGGTCATTCCGAAACGCGCCCATACACAGCCCCGCCGTCCATCCGCGCACTAATAACTCCTACAGCTAAACTGGGTGAGTCCGAACAAGCGTGTAATATCATGGGCGTAAACGGCAGGAACCTTTGGGTCAAAATCCATTTGAGAAACATTTTCTCGTTTGCTTTGAACGTAGTAATTGCAACAAAAAGTGCAAAGCCAAAAAGACGACTGAGCACCGTACTACTAGGGTTGATTGCGGCACAGGTCCGGGCGTGTTGGATCCATGGACAAACATGATACAGCCAATTTCGATGAACCACGAGTTTATTATTGGATGCAGATGGGGGCGTGTCGCTTTTGATGAGCGACTAGCGTTCCGCCAATCCGGCATAAACGGTGTACCCTTCCATCCGACGATCGCGGGACGGACACTAAGCAGCGGGTGGGCACCAGTCGTCACCGCGGCCCAAGCCACCTTGTATTCACCTATTCAGTAAATAGTAGCCGGTGGGGCACGTCGTCGACTTCGTGTTCCGCATCCCGAGGTACGATACAGCGGCTCCGGGGCACCTAGAGGGAAACAGGATCAGCGCACCACAATTATGGCAAATGATTTAAAAGATTCCTTCTCACCACGTTTAGAAGGGTTTTCAATGCAAGAGGAAGATAGGGGTGAGGATGGAGCAGCCGAGGTCGATACACGAGGCCGATCAGAATGGCCTCCGACGAGGCGAGGGGGGACAGTCGTGGAAATAATCACCCCAAGAAACTGGTGTATGCCTAGCCAATCCAAGGATTATCACCGCGTGTAAACAGGTTGCACATGTGTGGGCCGAAAAGGTCGACGCATTGTTCCGTTACTTAGCTGAGAGAATCCTGAGAATGTGTGTTCCGAGACGATGCCGAGTGGGAACAAAATAGAGATGGAATACTTACGGGCTTAATCAACAGTTGTTTTTGCCTTGGTAATTTCAGCACCGTTAGATTGGCCGACTCTGATGAGACATTTGGAGGGCGAACTCTATTGTTAATCCCGAAGCATCGGCAGCAATGACAGTTGATTTGTCGGTAGGTAGTCGGGCGTCCCACCTTGCTAAAAAAAAGAAGGTTCACGTTCAGTGTGAGGGTGAAGGCACAGCTTGGATGCAAACCCCGCCTTTCAGACATACTCGAGGACCCTGTTCGGACGCATCAAGCCACCAACGATGTCTCCTTGTCAATGTCATATATTTTGACGTGACGACAGTCCGAAGTCCAATGAGTTACTCTAAGTTCTCCAGCCTGTTCCGAAAATTGACCAAGGCACATTGAACAGTTAAAAACATCCCACCCAAAGCATCCGGCCACAATAGGATCAGAAACCGCGAGCAAATACGTCCATAGAGATAACGTTACCCCGACCAGGAAGCAGAACGGTGGTGATTATCGGTGTGAGAGAATGGCAAGCACATGCGGCAGAAGAGATGGGCTCCTACCTGGTGGACTCTCTGCTCCCACATCGCGGAAATAGTGAGCCGTTTTACGCCCCAAGAATTCAAGAGATTCCTGTCATCTAGAAATCAAATTATATCACCAAGGCCGCGTTAATCAGATTAGAAAGCTATAACACATACAGTGACGTCGGCCTTCGCGAATTCAATGGGACAGTCATCGATCCGAGAAGTGCGACAACATAAGTTACATAACGCCTTCTGCCACTTGAGCTGTTTGCGATTTATCACCAGGAGGATAACTAGATAACCTATGCCAAAACATTGAAAAGATATGGAGAAAATATTTACAATAACTTTTGGATGTTTGTGGCCTCAAACATGCAGAAGGTATTCAAAAGATATGCTTAGAGCAACATATATTTTGAATACCTTCTGCCTCTTCTCAATGCATTGTGCATTATTTGAGCCACAGACATCTGAAAGGTATTGTAAATATTTTCTGCGTATTTTTTGAATGTCTTGGCATAGATTATTTGGTTATCCTCCCTGTGCATACTTGACGTGGACGGGTGTTTGATTGAGTTTGAACAGCGGAGACCCTTTCTCATCTATGTTGTTGGGATATTTGAGTCGATTTAGTACTCTCAGTGCACGATGAGGACGGGGGCTAAGGCTGAGCGAGGCTGAGCGCCGCTAAGCAGCCCTCCGATTGAGGACGGTGTGCGGTGGTCCCGGAGGAATAGCATAGCGGCCAGTATCGGCAGATCAGCAGCTGTTCGAGGTAAGGGCATATTCAGCCGCCATGCGCCGAAAAACGAGCCCGAGCTGTGAGTCACTCGTCACCGGACATCACCGACGGCGCCTCGGCCCGTCTGCCGGCAGCTTGCGACAAATTCGCTTCAAGTGCCAATTCTCTTTTTATTTTATTGAGCCTTTGGGATGATGAGACTCAGTGCAGAAGCATTGCAAGACCATCTGCTTGTGTTGCTGGTTTTTGAATCAGTCATTGCCAGGGAAATTGTCCAGGAGGAAATGCCGTTACGCACAATGTTCAACCAGTGTGGAACTCCGTAAATTTACAATCCCATTTCTAACATCCATGGGCCGTATACCCACTAAAATCCCCTTGTAAGTCCAGTCATCTGGCAGTGAGTCCTCATCCATGCATAAAGCTACTCCATGTGTTCAAGACCAATTGCTTTTTCAACGCAAATCTAATCAGTGTTTGACCAAGTCCATTTTTGTGGATCCTACTGCAAAACATAAAACGGGTGCCCACTTCTCCTCAGTGTATTCTCTGGAACGGGGGGTGCTGCCAACATCCAGCACGATACTGCACGTTGAATCGGGTGTTATTTGATGAGTGCAACACGAAGGCCATATAACGAAGGCCATTTCACCAATGATGGACTCGTACTCACGCGAGATCGCGATCAACGCTTCAGACAATATTTCGCCTCTCATTATGGATGATAGTTCCTAGGGATGGTTATTCAGGAATGTCATGATTGTGGCGGTAGTTAGTCACTATCTCGCTGAACTCCTCGATGTACCCATGGGAAACTAAAGATGAGGGCAAGAACCTAAGTGTATAAGTCGACAATTTCTCACATAGGTTTTGGCCCGAGCTCAAGTCGGCACTTTAATTATTTTTTTTTCGTGGAATCCCGGCCACATTGTGCGCTTACCCCGCCAGTGTTGGTCTTTGTTTGCTCTACCGCAACGCGAGCATGCATCACGTGATCATCACGTCACTAATTCGCGCGCAAGTCGCCCTCTGCAGAATGGAGATGATACGAACGTATATGAGCATGAGACGTAGAATTTCAACAGTCTGAGTCAAAGACAGGCCCTCAGGCCCCAGAATATGAGAATCGGGTTTACAGGCACCTGACGGCTTCGGAGATGGGGATCAAACCACCAATTCAAACTCCGATTTTGCCACAGGATCTTCCATCCACGCGCCTCTACCAGTGTGCGGCGTTCGAAATATGCCCCTTCTCACTTGGTCATGGTTTATCGAGAACCTCTTCCGGCTGAACTTGTGGATCTATTATCACCTGCCTGCCCCCCTCAACGTCCCTTTCATTATAATCCACCAAACACGGCATATCCATGTCCACGGCATTCATCCTTGGGCGACGACACTTATGCTGCTCTTCCCCTTGCCGTGGCATTTCACAAATCCTCCACCTTTGCCAGTTCACGGCTTCGACACAGAGCCTGGAGTGTTCTACAGACGCCACGAAAACATTCTCATGCTTAGAAACCAAGTGCTGTTCCAGGCCCGAGACACGCCAATGCGGGCACTCTATCGTCTATATGACGCTATCGGTACACAAGACGAGACAGAAATCAAGCATGAAGCCACATACATCTGGTCCAGACACACGTGGCGTCTCAGCGAATGGCCAGATCCACGCGACACGGAACCCGATCGGTACATAGTCCTGGCGGCCATTATGGAGGAGCTGGTGAGGGCTTTCAACTGGCGGCTGTCGATGGGATTCATCCGCGAGGCTCCTAGAGAGCGCCGACGAACACGAGCAGAGCGGCGGGCGCGGATTCCTCAGCCCCTAGAATCTACACCCGATTGGACCTCCATGGTACCCCCGGCTCGACAGCGTATTGTTCTCCTCAATCAATGCGCCAGGGATAAAGTGGATGAAGAGGCCAACGCAATTTCGGACCCACCTGTTACGGCCTTTGAGCGCCATGATATCTTGACTTTCGCTGGTGGCCTATTCTTCATATGGTACGGTTGTTTATCGGTGCTGGTATTCATCCTCACAATTTCAATCGCAGATCATTTTCACGTCTTGAAACAATCTCATTAAAGTGCATTGGTCATACGTATATCAACCCATTTAAGTGACAATGTCGATGATATGGTGGCCGAACAACTGCTGTGCCTTAGCATTCGCCCTAGCAATACTTGTGTCCTTCACTGCTTCCATCCGGTTGGAGAACTCGGCGCGCAGCTCAGAGGTCCTGATGGGACGCCCCAGGCCGTGCAGTAGGTGCTGCCCGATGTATGCCGCGTCGTCTATGTCGCTGGGCTGGACCCGAGTGCTGATCGCGGTGAGTTTCAGGACGAGCTGAAACGTCCAGCTAGCAGCAAATAGCATGATTTGCGGGCTGGAATACAGGACCACCCCTTGTTCGAAAGAGCGTTTGAGGACATGTTCTTCGTCAGGCTGACCGAAAAAAAATTCGATTCTTCGCCCAGGTGGAGGGTAAACTCTGGTCCCGCGCAACGTCTTCGATGAGATCCTCTAGCTTCGCGTCGATTCTGTCTGGAATTGTGTAGACTCCTCCCTGAAAGATCCCAGGCCAGTAAAAATCGATGTCTTGCGTCGTTTCGCGAGAGTGAAAGTGAGCCACGCTGACGAAGCCCCCCAAGCATATAAGCCTCAGGGGAAGGACGTTTGGGGTGAACACCGAACTCCCGGCCATCCTCGTTGATAGTTCATTGAGCGCTGGAAGTGGTTAAGAATGCGTTGTCTAATCTTGGTAGACATTGGTTGACCTACCCGCCTTGAGTTCCCTTTCGCTCATCGAGCCGTCGTTCATTGCCATGTCGATGAGGCTGTAAGGATGATTATGAAGGGGTCCGAGTTGTTAATTGTGGAAAATACTGGGATGTCGGGGTTGCTTGTAGGTCTGCAGAGCGGCGGTTTATCAAGTATTTCGTGCACTTGTGGGTCCTGAATGATGGTGTTGATTAACCAATGGAATATCGGGTTGGCCACGACGTGGGTTGGCCACAATCTGATTCTTAGTGCGCTGCGCCGTGGCCGCGTTGTTTCACCTGTTTGTCCCCGATATGGGCATCTCCAGGAACCAGAATTCCATTTTAGAGACGGAGGCTGCCAAAATATATATAAATCCGGCTACAGTCCGGCCCACAGGTATGCCATTTGGGCTACCTTGTACTGGGAGAAATTTATGGCGTCGGTCACACCCATCGTGGGGAAGCACGCCTGTTTCGCCGATGCTCTTACTTAGACCCGTATGATCTGATTGGCCACACCTTAGGCATAAAGCGTTTACTCTCCACAGTATTGTACCATATTTGCTCGACCGCGACGCGAGACCAGAGCACGTGATACGCGTGTCATGAAGCTTATGTATTCAAAATGTTACTTAAAAAAAGTACCCACTTGAGCTCGATTTGAAGCCCTTCCCGAGCCCTTCCCGAGGTCGTACGACACTCTGCCACTGAACCGTCTTTTTTTTCAGATGAAATTAGCCACTCCTATCCATCCAAGAAGGCTTCAACGTCGTCAGCCTCCGAGTCTTCAAAAAAGCTTCGGTGGCTGACAACTGTGTCTCGTTTGCTCCTTATCCCTCTTTCTCTCCCTCCACACCCACACTCTCATTCATACCTACCCACCATGGGCGCCTCCGTCACTCCTGTCATTACTCCCTCGCGCAGACGTAGCCACTCCAAACGGCTTTCTAACATCGTTCGTTCTGAGCTCTGGTTCTGCGACGGGAACGTCGTCATAATCGCCGCCTCCATCGCCTTCAAGGTTCATCGCGGGCAGCTTCGACGTCACTCGGAAGTATTCGACGATCTCTTCAGTATCCCTCAACCCAAGGATCAAGACATGTACGATGGCTGTCCATGGATCGAAGTATACGATTGTCCTTCGGATGTGCTCTACTTCCTGAAAGCTCTCTACGACGGCCTGTGAGTCTTTCTATCTAACTCTCTCTACCTTGAATCAAGGCTCACACCTACGCAGATACTTCAAGTCGCCTGGCGCAAACGACTTTCCCGCCGTTGCCGCTGTGCTTCGACTGTCAACAAAGTACCTCGTCGAACACCTCCGCCAGCGTTGCATGACCCGTCTAGATCTCGACTGGCCCTCAACGCTCGCAGGCTGGGACCACCGCGAACAAGCTGCCACGGACGCGCTCGGCCACTACGCTCCGCGCGCCTCCTGCCCACACCCCATCCTCGTCATCGACGTCGCACTCGATCTCGGGCTCACGGCTCTCCTTCCGTCGGCTCTTTACGATCTCGCGCGCTACGGGCCCAGCAAGATCATGGCAGGCACGCCTTCGCCACCGCTCTCGTTCCTGTTCGATCCACGCGTGGCGCCCCGCAGGCCAACCACACTCTCGCACGGCCTCCTCGTCGCAACGCTCCGCGGACGCGAGCGCGCGCAGCGCTTCCTCGCCGACTTTGTCATCAAGGAGCTTCAAGGTCGTTCTCCCGCCCCCGAATGCCTTCATCTCGAGGACGAGTTCCCGAGCCGGATGTGCCGCGAGTCCTTCTACTTCATCATGCTCAATGTTCTGCGCTCCGTCGGCGGCATCGCATGTGGGCGCGACGCGGACCCGCTCTTTACGCTCGTTCAGGCGGTGGACATGCTCTCGCGGACGGACTTCTCGGACGGGCATCGACAGTGTGGGCTCAAGCTGTGTCATCCGTGCAAGGTCGACTTTGCGAACTCGGCGACGCGCGCGCGGGAGGAGGTGTGGCGGCTGTTACCGCAGTGGTTCAATCTGGACGGTGAGGGGTCTGGGAGGTCTGCGGAAAGTGGCGAGGCGCAGAAATGATGAGTGAGGGACGGACGGGTCGGTCATCATGCACACACTCATTTAGCTTCAATATATAGTGCTTTCGAACTTCCTTCGTCGGGTTATCTCTGGAGTATTCGGACACGCATTCGTTTGGCTCGTAAAATTTGTGTGGACCGATGCAAGCAGTAACAGATATTCATTGAAACAAATGTCCTCCACTGAGGTCGCAGATATCCATTCTATTCTCAGGCACTGGGGCCGGGAGCCGGCGAAGTTACCGTCGTCGCGCACGGAACGCAGAATGCTAGATAATGTAACACGAACGCAGTCAGTCTTCTGTGGTCCAGCCTCGAGCAAACTCAACATAGACTGACTGATTGGGTCCCCGAAGCAGCCGCAGGGGATGCCACTCGACGCCGCGGCGACAGGCACCTGTGTAGGTCAAGTTAGCCTCGGAAGGGATGGATTATGGAATGTTCAAACCGATGCGCTGATCAAGACAGCCTGGGCGAGGGCGGCGAGCGCGATGAAGACTGGGCGGAATATCATTTAAGTTGATGGGTGGTTGGGATTGGGACTGCCTGTGGATATCGTACAGCTCGACTTTATACTTCGCCAGACATCGAGTGACATTCGCAGTGATGGCCCTGGTACTGCCGGTTGGCTCAGGAGAATCCCTCGGTAGCTAATTACGCGGATGCAACTGTCGGCAACAGTCAGAAATTGAAGGTTCTTACAATTATATATATTGATATGGATCATTTGGAAGAGGATTAGACACGGCCCTGGATGGCCACGCTTAGGATTGGGGCCTGGGCGACGCGTTTCGGGGATGCCAAGGACAACCTCACCTGTCGGCTAAGGTCTTCGTCGAACACAAAAGACGAATAAGAAGACAACGCATAATAAGTTTCGGACCCCAGAGTCATAATGTATCTTGGTACGTGTTTACGCTCTGGGCTACCTCGAGCCACGGTGGGCTCGCAGATGCAGACACCTGGAAATGCCAATTTATCATCGTACCTCGATCTCTCAATGTTAGATCGAAAAATCGGGCTGGTCAGGTCAGAACATTCTCGGCACAGCGATTCACATATCCTACACAGGGCTAAAGATTTCCGGTGAAGTCTACTGTTCCGGTGGCCGTAGTGGTAGGAGGCCGGTCCGTGCCCGTCGGAAAGAAGATAGTCGAGCACGGTAGGCAGAACGCTGAGAGTGGATAATAAGATACCTTGTTCGAGTAGGACGAAAAAATACAAACTTGTGAAGTTTAGGCTCGGGATCGTCTCACACCAGCAGGAAAGGGAGGAGGACAGTTCGGGACTCGGAGCCTCCGTCGGCTGGAGCGCAGGAGGCGCAGTGAGTACCTCAGAGGCCGAGGCAGGCGTCTGAAATCGAGTAAGTAACATCGCCCGGGACACGGGGTAATAGGATATCACTAGTGCGCCGCTCAAAACTGCATGAGCCATGGCAGAGAGCGCGAGGAGAGTGGGGGGGAGGTGCATTGGGGGGAAATCGACGATGGTCTGGAGATCTTCCGTAGGCTCTGCTTTTAACCGCGCTATTGAGTTGACACTGATAGTCTCCGCTGTCAGCGGGAGTGCCCCGTGCTCGTCCAGACTCAGGAAAGGAACAAATCCGGAGGAATTAACAACAACAGTTCGGCGTTCGGCAGGCTTCTTCGTCACGATTATCAATCCCTTAGGCTTGCCGAAGGCGGGTTTCATCGTCCTTGGTTCATCAATTCTTTCGATCAGCACAATGGTCTCGTCGTTGAACTCTTAACGGGCCCGTCCCACACGTTGTAAATAAAAGGAGCACAGCTTGATAACAGAACGATCGGCGTGATTTTCGAGAATTCACGCAGTTTTGGGGCGCGGTATCATTGCGAAGCTTGGAGTTAATTGACGCGGGGGACTCCTATATTGATGAGTCGACGGGCAAGGAGAAAAAATGTGGTCCACTGCAGCTTGGGATCAGAGAGTTCAAAGTTAGTTGAGTTGGATGTACATCACCTCCGTATCAAAGGGCGTATCTTCCAAAAATTTCCAAGCCGAACCACTTCACCTCTCGTCCCGCACGAATCAAGTTCGGCCGCTGAATGAACTCCATCAGCCATTGGAGGGTGAGGCGCACGCATTCACTGGCCTTGTTCTTCTCACCCCGATTCACCGGTTAAATTTCACGGACGGGGTTTGGACGGGGTCATTCTTCGGCCGCCGTCACCACGGACTTCCCGTCCATTGTTGTACTTCTCGAACAGCCTCGAACCGGGATTCTGCCCGCTAATCCAAAGGCAGTGCTATTGCCTGCTCGTATATCTGGTAATGTCAGCCTGTTGGAGACCACTGGCGCGCGCGCTGCACGCGCGCCCCTTATCTACAGGATTTATCAACGCAACCGATACACTCAAAGTATCTTGTGCCGCCGAAGAGCTGCTGTGACAAACCCATCGTTCAATCATTCAGATCTCAAACCGACACGACACTGATTCCCGCCTGCCGCAAAATTAACTAACAAAAATAATGTTGCGGACACTCAAGGTCACTTCACAACCAAGTACTTAGCACCAAATTTATGACCATCATGCTCATGGCCGTGAAGAACAATTACCGATCTCGAGATACCCCTGGGGGAGTTGGAATCCCATGGGGGTATCTATCAACTACAGTTGACGTCTCGATTCACTCAATTTCGTTTCCAAGCGTCGCCAGAAATCCTACTGTGGTAAACTTTTGCCTTGTTTCTAATTTATGGGGAGAGACGGAGGGGCTAGGTAACAAATTTTGATATGATATGCAGCTGGAATTTTATAAATCGAGCTTTTGCGAGGAACCTCTCTCCTCTAATCATGTCCCACCAGAGTCCACCTACCCAATCCCTGGAGTTTTTACCAACCAGACGAAGGGTCTCTATGGCATGCACCCATTGTCGTAAACGAAAAGTCAGAGTGCGTGATCCTTGTTCTTGACTTCTGTGTCGTAGGTAGATTGACTTCTCTGCGGACAGTGCATTACCGATGAAGAATTCTGCGACAAGCCCTGTGAGCGCTGCGTCCAACGGGGCTTCAAATGTGAATATATCCCCGTCTCCGCTCCTACTGACTCCCCAGCGCCAACAAAAGATCCCCCAGCACCTTCCTACACGTCGAGTCCATCGAACCCTACACACTCCCCAGCGCCAACAAGAGATCCCCCAGCTGCCTTCACGTCAAATCCATCGAACCAGCCTACAACCCACGGATATGACACATCAAATTCACGGCCGGCTCACGGGTCTCGCCAACATTCGCATTCTTATTCGCTGAACCCGCCGAGCGGTCCACCGCCTGATCACCTCACACGTCTCCCGCCTAGCGCTCATTATATTAATCCTGGGCAGCCTCAATACCATCATGCCGTGCAGCAGCGTGGCTATGGCTCTGCCCGTATGCAGACTGCCCAAGCCTCCAACTATCCTCCTCCGGCACCCCCATACTCGACGGCGAGACCTCCGCCACAGCAGGCAGGCTACGGAGTAGAGTATACTTCATACTTCTACAACCCCAGCTTGTACCAACCAAATGTGTATCCTGGGTATTCTGATCCGTTTACGAAGCCTAGGTCTGAGCTTACCTCTCCGCAGACGCTGTGCTTGTCCACCAGGACCATGTCTTTGTGGAGGCATCCGATGAAGCAATGGCAGGATAAGCCTTGAAAGAATAATTATATTTATATAACTGCGCATCAATACAGCCTGCTGCTGCTCCGATTGTACCTGTGGTACGCCCATACAACTGTAAATTATGTCGATTTTCCGAGTAGTCTGACTACGCGTGACGAATACAACGGAGAGGATGAATCGTTTAAGATACCGTTAGATTGTAATCCTCTCTGGGAAGCGGAACTCCTGGCACCGCCATGTTGCGGAGAGAATGTTAAATTGTCCACGTCCACACATGGAAAGAATGGCGATTACCAAAGCGTCGGAACAGTTTTTCATCTGTGGTACGAAAAATCGCAAGATGCGAGATGTCGGGCAGCGACGTGGGTGGATGGCTTTCATGTTGTTGTTCGATAAATCCGTAAATCAACCAAGACCTTCAACATCAGCAAACCCCGGGTTTTGCCATAGCAAGGGTACCCTTTCTGTGGCAAAAACCCGGGGTACCCTTGCTATGGCAAAACCCGGGGTTTGCTGATGAATTAGTGTGGCGGGAAATAGCTCCGGAGCCTGCTTGACCGAGGTAAATTACACTGGCACTTTGGCCCAGGTCTATTTGACCTATTTGACCGTGCTAATTTACCCGAAATTTACCTGGGCTTCAGGCGGTCCGGGACCTTCCGGGAAGGGTGAAATTTTGCCGTTCTTGGCCTGATTTAAACCGAATTTCCCGAAACCGACCTGTTCCTTGATAAAAATTTCCCCCGGAAGACTTTCGGCAGATCCAATTCACCTGATTCTATCAAAAATCTTGTCGCGAATCGACCGTCTCGAGGAACATCTTGAAGGCTTTGAGAGGGCCCGAAGGAAGGCATTTGAGGGGAGCAACAACTCAGATTTCAGGCTGGGAAGGCTGGTCAAATAGGGTCTATTTTACCTGCTCATTTTGGGCTCGAAAAATTTCGGGTTAATTAGCAGCTAATTAGCAAGGCTAATTAGCCGAGGTAAATTTCAGACACCTATTTCCCGCCACACTATGATGAATCCGACCTGAGAAGTAAAGATTGGTTACATAATATTCCTCAGTAGCGTGAGTTCGTTCCCAACTCCGAGCTGGAGGAAATCAACTTGTAGAAATTACTTGCCCAAAAATCGGACGAAATCTAGGTAAGTCCTTTCCAAATCCCCTCTTTGACTTCATGCCGAATTCGGAAGTTCCTGGTTGAACTTACTGATCACGTGGGTACGAATTCGCGACCGACAACCCAACTCCACGGTTGCTCCCGCGTTCCAGGCAAAGAAAGATCTCCTGAGCGTCATTCATTTTTAGCTCCATTTCTGAGCACCCAGAAAATTTCCGCTGTCCGCCCCAATTTGTGAGGGCGCCAAGCGCCGGACTACATTTTGCCGCTACTCCAGACTTACTTAAACCGCGTATGACATCGCTCAAATAATTGTCCCTGAATAACCCCATCCCACCGACTTTTTTCACATCCCACATCCGTTCAACCCATGCACATTACACATTGAGTCCTGCGACAACAGCAGCAACAACTGGTTCGGCCGTCACAATGGCCTGAGCGACGGTGACTACAACAACAACACTGGGTTCAACGGCTTCGGGAATACGTATGGTGGTCAGTACTTCTCCCGCCCTTTATTTGATATCGACTCATTATGCATCTGTTGCAAACCGCTTCGAAGACATCTGGCGGTTACGACCAGAATGGATAACGCCGGCTGCGACATGAACGATTTGTCGTTCGGATCTTCCCACACAGATGCCTCGTCAGGCGGGTACAGGGGCGGCAGCGCGACGCTGGGCAAAGACACCGATTCCGACAACTGCCACGACTTCGGGGCACCACCGGCAACTAGGCGACAATGTCAAGGGTGGTATTCGCCCCAGCTCTCCGAATATTTAAATATTTATCGGATATCCGAGGTCTGAAGGAGAAGTTTCGATTTTACGTGCTGATCCTACATACTCTGAGATCCTCCGCAATGGAGCGCCAAATAAGTTAAAACAGTGAGATCATGAAGTCGGAACAGAAGCGGAACTTGCTGTGCTTGCAGGAAAAAGTGAGAATTGATTAAAAAAAAGTATGGCATAATAAATATTTGGCCGGATTCTTGTACGTTCTTTGACCGTCATATAGTAGTCGAAATTTAAATCCGGTTGCATGTCGACGGTATATTCAGAATTCGCAGAGTTCGGGCAACTGTGTGGTCCATTTGTGGGAACCAGCCCGGAGTGACTCTTACAGAATTAACAATGTTTTTCCCGGTGACCCACCGGCGATCAAATGTTTTACGTGGCTTTAACGCGACGCAAGGCGCGTCTCTCGCTCTCTTCCTTCGATGTGTATCCAAGCCTCTTGAAACTCCATTTCTGCCATTAATCTGTCTCCAAACTGACCCGCTCCATACTCTGATCCTCTCCGTCTGCTTCGGGCACATTGTTACCCTCTGAAGATGTCGAGATGGCCGATTTGACCACCACTCCTTATCCCTTGCCGGCGGGAGAATGCTCGTGGGAGGAGCTGAAGAATCTCGCTCAGACCGGCCAGGACCGGCCTCCGCGAACATGAAGAATCACGGCGTCGACGCCTCTTGACTCCGATCGAGATCCCAAGCCCTATGCGCTCCTCTTTTGACCCGGTGGCACCGTCCGACTCGGGGTCAGCTCTGTTCAGCACATTTCCTCTGCGCAGCTCTCCACCAGCCTCCATCCTTCGATAATTATTATTCCCATTCCTCGCACACTCTATTGCCGAGTACATCACAATCTGCCGGTTCGCGTAAATAGATAATATTTTGACTTCAATAGTGCCAGTTGGGAGCTCAAAGGAGTTTGCGCAATTGCATTGGCATATAATACACAGTTTCAAGTCAGACCCCGAGTATGTGCGAAGCAGAAGCTTGTAGTCGTGGCATTTGGTGAGCGGCCGCAAGCGGTAATTCAAACAAATCACCGGATTGGCTGAAAGGGTAACATGCCCGGTTGATCACCGGGTACTCCTCCGCGTGCGGCAACTCTCGGAGGTTGATGTCATCAACTTTAGTTCCGCGTGCCCGGTCGTGCGTGAGTCACTCCTAGTAAGTACTCCGCCAAGACTCAGCCTTAGATTGCTCTCTTCCGACGCCTTGGAACGATGGATGACGCTTAGATTCTATGCATGCCTCGATATCTCCTCTGGGGCATCCGAGTCAGAACACGGCTCTGTAGCAATCTCGCATTTTCGTTTCGCAGCAATCGCACATTTGAACCTCCCCTCCCTTTACCACTGTATCCATCTTGAATCGGCTGAACTTGTCTCTGGGTTGCTCATCGGCACTGGGTAGCGGCAGTGCTACCGCCTGCTCACACACCTGGGAATGTCAGCCTGTTGGTAGACTACTTTATCACTCAGTCATCACGACAGGATTTATCAACGCAAGCGGTACGCTCGGAGCTCCTTAAGCCGGTGAAAGATATCCTTCTGTCATTCAAATCTCAAACGGCACGACACTGATTCCCGCCTACCGCAAAACCAACTACTATGGGATTATTTTTGTTAGTAACAAAAATAATCCTTTGCCCAGACCGCTGCGGAAGCTCAAGAGTCACTTTACACCCGAGCACTTGGCACTAAATTTACGACCACTATTCTCTTCGTGGCCGTGAAGAACAATTACCGACGTCGGGATACCTGCGGGAGTAGGGATCCGATGCGGGTATCTAACAACCATAGTTGACGGCGGGCGGGACCCAGCGTCTGTGTTCCCTCAATTCCGTTGCCCGCCGCAGCGGAAATTCTAGTGTGGTAAACTTTTACCTCATTCGCTTTCCGTGTATGGGGAGGGGAGGGGCAGCTTTTTCCCGGAGAGTAACTAGAATGTCAAGGGGGAGGGGTAATCCCGAGCCATCCGAAACCAACTGCGGTTGCTTTCACCGATTTTGATATGGTATACAGCTTCATCCACAGGTATGATCCGGCGGACAGCAACAATATCTCAGCTGCGATGAGTATTTGCAGGATATTTTCCGGCCAAAGTGGTAGAAGGGTCTCCGACGGTGAGTCTGCTTCACAGCAGTTGAGCTGATATCGGTTATATGTGCAGAGCTGGAGACTTATAAATCGGGCTTTTGCGAGGAACCTCTCTTCTCTAACCATGTCCCACCAGAGTCCATCTAATCAATCCCAGGAATTTTTACCGACGCGACAAAGGGTCTATATGGCATGCACCCATTGTCGGAAACGGAAAGTCAGAGTGCGTAACCCTTGTTTTTCACTTCTGTGTTGTAGATTGACTTCTCTGAGGACAGTGCATTACCAGTGAAGAATCCTACGACAAGCCCTGCGAGCGCTGCGTTCGACGGGGCTTCAAATGTGAATATGTCCCCGTCTCCGCTCCTCCTCAATCCCCAGCGCCAAGAAGAGATCCCCCGGCACCTTCCTATGTGTCAAATCCATCGAATCAGCCTACAACCCACGGATATGACGCATCCAATTCACGGCCGGCTCACAGGTCTCGCCCACATTCGCGCTCTTATTCGTTGAACCCGCCGAACGGTCCATCGCCTGGTCACCTCACACTGCTCCCGCCCAGCGCTCAGTATATCAATCCTGGGGGGCAGCCTCAATACCATCATGCCGGGCAACAGCCTGACTATGGCTACGCCCATATGCAGACTACCCATATTCAAGCCTCCAACTATCCTCCTCCGGCACCCCCATACTCGACGCCGAGACCTCCGCCACAGCAGGCAGGCTACGGCGTAGACTATACTTCATACTTCTACGACCCCAGCTTCAACAACGTGTATCAACCAAATGTGTATCCTGGGTATCCCTCTCCGTTTACGAAGCCTGCGTCTGAGCTTACCTCTCCGCAGACGCTGTACTTGTCCACCGGGACCATGCTTTTGCGGAGGCATCCGTTGAACTGGCACTGGCAGGCTTGGAATAATCACATTTATAGAGATGCGCATTAATACAGCTTGCTGCTCCTCCGCCTCCCCTGTACCTGTGGCGCCGCCATACAGCTTTAAATCATGTCGATATAATTCCAAGCAGTCTAATTCCACAGAGACGGATACAATGGAGAGTGAATTGTTAACGATATCGTTCGCTTGCCATGTCCTCCTCTCCGGGAGGCGAAACTCTTGTGACCGCCATACAGCTGAGAGAATGTTCAATTGTCAACGCATGGAAAGAATGGCGATTAGCAGAGCGTAGGAACAGTTCGTGGTGCGAGAAATCGAAAGTTGCTAGATGTAGGACCGCACCACTGTGAATCATATGTTGTTTTGTTTTTCCACAAATCCGTAAAACAACCAAGACATTCAAGGATCCGACCCGAGAAGTAAACATCGCCCCTTGTTGAATCCAGCTTGGTCACCGCATTTTTATCACGAGCGGGGCTTTATAGTTTCCTCCTTTCGTTTGGGAGGTACTATTCTCGACATAATTTTAGCGCTTGTTCGCATGATGATGGTAATATTAGTAAATTACGCGCACTCACTCACAAGAAAGCTGTGAACGCTCACTACTGTTCCTGCACTACTCAATTCTTTAATTTCGCCCAGCCAAAATGGACGCTCGGCAAACATCGGATTTAACCTCAACAATCCGTCCGAGGCTATGCTGATGTTGCTATTTTATCATGAGCATTTTTCGCAGCCTAACTGCATAATTGTGTCAGGTAATGATAAATCTCCATGAATTACAGACGTCTCCGTTTAACGCATCGGTCGTCTTCCTGAGATTCTGCTCGCCGCTTAACCTTGACGGGCATCATCTCAAGTGCGAGGTCGAAGAGAACGCTCAAAATTCCTGGGCCCGCTACGGCTGGAGACGGCAAGGGCCTCGAGCGACGCACTGGGCGCGCGCCGTACCGAACGCGGGTCGCCACCCGCCGTACACGAGAAGCTTGTGCTTGTCCGCTCGGCGGCGGGTCAACCGGTGGTGGAAGCTGGACGGGGGCGGGTGTGATAGGTGCAATAGGTAGTGGCAGCGGATTGGGGCCGTGATTAGGTGATGGTGCCGGCGGTATTGACGGCGGGACGTCGTAGGAATACGCTGGAGGGGGTGTTCCGAGCGTGTAAAGTGGGGGCATATCGGGAGCGGGAGTCGTCAAGGAAGGAGTTACAGAGACAGTCAAGGGCGGTGCCGCTGATGCTACAATTGCGAGAGGGATGGAGCCGGCGTTCTGCCTTGGGACACGCCGATTGTTATTGAAACTCGACGAAGAGTTGGATGGGACCACACTGAAGACATAGATCGGAATAGGTATTATTTCCGCAAGAGAAAACAGGTGTTTTACCTGGATCCGAGATGCAGGGTATAGTGAATGACATCGCCTTGCGAACTCCTAGACGATAAATATTCGTTGGAGGGCGGATGAGAGACATTGCCTACCTGGCATCGGAGATAGGATGGGATTGAGTGAGGGAAGGGTTGTCATAGCTGGCGTCTCCCTTTAATGCCACCCAAAAGACAAGCAGTCTGTTCTACTCACCCGACAACGAGACGGATGCGGCCATTCGACACGGTGACGTTGATGGAAACCAATTGTGTAGCTTGATCCACATTTCCAACAGGCAGAAAAAAGGTCTGGCTATTCATGACGGCCGATTGAAGGAAAGATGGCATGCGCGCACCTCGCTGCAGGCTTTATGCTGTAACGCTTTGGTCTGTACACGTGCCGCCGCCGTGTGCAGCCCATGCTGTGTTCATTTTATTTGTGCGCGCGCTCAAAGCACAATCAATCCAGAATTTCAGATTAGTACGCTTTGACAGTTTGACCGAGTGACACGGCCTCCGATCGACGAGCCTCATCCGAGTTGCAGACTAGTGATTTGGGAGCGGCGAAACTTGCATACATATCCATATTTGCGACGTTTCCGATCGAGACCCTTGTCGAGACCGGGACTGAAAAACGCAAGGACAATGCAGCCGTAGAAAACCGGCGCCGAGTCATCCCATCAGCGCCCGCTGCCCCATTCGGAAGAAGTGGCGTCCAACTTGAAAATTCAAGGGTTCGATATGTATGATGCCGGCCTCTTTGTAGAAACTGAACCTTCCGCCAATAACTGTGTTTTCTTTCGCTACAGATTACACTTTGCTCTTGTTGGCGTTCTCAAAATTAAAAAAGCTCCCAAACTGCGTTGACAGGGGCACGTGGTTCAACCAATTGATACGCGCGCTAAAATGAGGCCCGTTGTTTACAGCTTCCCGTTTTCCTAGGATACACCCACCTTCTCTCATGGGCACCAGAGACGACACGTCGTTGCGGAGGGGACTCAGCAACATCACTGAAGTTACTGAACGAACCCGTTCAAGGAGCCCACAGCCCAACATTTTGACACAATCTCCTCGTCACGATACGCGGAATTCTGAAAGTCTGCGGGGGCAGGACGACACACCAGGACAGTTCGAATACCCTACATTTTCTTGGTCTCAAAACCCCGGTGAGCTTCCTCGTTCTTCAACACAATTTCGGGGCTCGTGTAACTTTCACTGCTCAGACACCAGAGCCGCTCGAGAGACGCCTCATACTGTTAGATCTACGCCACCAAGATCCGACTTTGCTTCATATGGCTCATATGACCGCGACCGCAGAAGCCCTGATAGAGATTATCCCTCTTATCCATCCTTTTACCAGGCCACAGACGACCAAACTCGAGGAAGATCTCGTCATGCGTACGGGCGACAGAACTCATCCCGAGATTACGGGGACTCTCCTCGCTTTCATTACCGGCCTGAGGTTGTCGTTAGATCCCGTCCACTTGCTCATCATGCATCATACGGTCCAACGCCTTTCAGACCCTCAACTTCGTTCCCCGTTCCACCCACCATCCCGATACCTGACAGTCGAAGTCCACAAGAGCCTCGGATTATTCTCAATCCCCTCCCACGGCACGCGTTCCCACACCGCCATACTGACTACAGGCGAACTCGCAGCCCATCACGAGCTTCCTCGAGATCCCCCCGCCGTTATCATCATCGACGCCCGCATTCAAGCCGCTCTCGACGATCATATTCGCGCCACGCTCAGGGTAGCATTCCTCCGGAAGACCCTACTCACAGGCCAAATGCATACCCTTCCTCGCCGAACGCATACACGATGGCCCCGGGAGTGCCTGTGATCATAATACCCCCGGCACGGAACGAGCCGCCATATGTGGCAGTTAATCCCTTCAGTGTGAACCTGCCTCCACGGCATGAAAGTCCCACAACGTATTACACGCCTTCATCATCCGCGTCCGCCCACCCTCCCGCACCCCCGTCCAACGGCGGGAGCTCTCCTAGCTCACGAGCTCATTCTCTCCCTCTACCCATTGTATCGCTGCGTCGCCACCACCTACCGTGGTGGCGCTATCATCTAAAAACCTTCCTGTTCTCCGTCCTCGTCCTCGTGTTCGTTAAACTTCCCCGCCACATCTACCTTCACTTCCTCCTGCGGCTACCCCTGCTCTATTTCTCGCGTGTCTCGCGCCTGTTCGAAGACGCGAATCTGAGCCTCCCAGATATCCGGCGCATGGCGGTCGCCAACGCGGACCAGTGGAAGGACGGCACACCCGGGGCGCTGCCGACGGCCTGGATCCCCAGTGAGGCGGCCATCTCACCAAACTTGTTGAACTTGCGACATTCCTGGGAAGCCTTTATCGACTCCCTTCTACGCGAGTGGAAGACCCAGAACGTGGTGTCGGCATTGATGCTCTCGTGAGTGTGAATGTAAAGTATCCCTGCATCTTGGTTGAACCTTAGTCTCAGGGCCATCTTAACGATGCTCCAGATCGACGCGGCGGCGACGGATCCCATTGCTAGAACGACTGCGCTGTTATCACTCATTTCTGCTCTGATGAGCCTGTTATTCGGAAGTATGTACATCGTGCGATTTGGGACAATGCGGAAGATGTACAAGGCAGCCAGTTGGGCGGACGTAAGCGACACACCCCAGTCCTTGTTCGATTGCTGACTTCGAGTTTATTCGCCAGGAAGCACAAAAAGGGCACACTTCAATCCTGTGGAATGTCTGGGTAATGCTGGCTATACCAGCAGTTTGGCTCGCCTGGTAAATCCTTCCTCGATAAAATGCTTGAGTAACTTCGACGTACTAATAATTTCGCAAGGTCTATCATCCTCTTCGTTACCTGCATAATGGCCTTCGCGTGGCGCACAGGCGCAGCGGGTGACTCAAACGCCAGCGTGCTCTCTAACAACGCCGCGCGTGGCTTGCGCATTGGCGTCAGCGCCGTGCTCGGCGTCGCTCTGGTGTATTTGTTCCTTATCGTGAGAACGTTCCGGAAATACGGGGATGTCATGGACCAAGAATGGAACGAGAAAGTGTTCAACTGGGCGCGGGAGGGGCGGTACGCACAGATTGGTTCGCACCCCGGTGCCTGGAGACCGAGTCCGTTAGCAAGTCACAGTCGCAGTCGTTCGCGGCGGCGCTCCGGATCCCGATCCCCGCGGGCGCGCCCATACTTGCATTATGGCGCGCCCATGCCCAGGTCGCTTTCGGTATCTCCCCGACCGAGCCGTGGGCGTGATTTTAGTCGAAGTCAAGTTATTCCGCCAGGCATCTGTACGTCCGCGGCGGCATTTGGCAGACCGTTCACCCCAAAGCCCGAATTGTCATCATTTTATGCCATCAAAGTCAGGGATTTCCGCTATGGCAGTGAGTGTCCGCCTCCTAGCCTCGTTGAACGGGATATTCTCCCTGCAGAATGGTTGCGCTTCAGCTGGGTGAGTTCAATTACGTCCTGCACGGTGTCCACTCACATGGTGTGGTTCTGCAGGATGTTGAACAGGCTTGGAATGGCTTGGAAGTCCTTACAGAGGCTCCTCCATTTAACATTGAGCCTAATGGTGTTGTTGGTGCACGCGATCGCGCTGCCGGGATGATCCATGTGTGGAATCACAAGTTTTTCCTCGCGCGATCTACCGAAGCCGTTTTGTGCCTGGAACGGCCGACCTTGGGCCCACCAGGCTATGCCGTGTATTTGAAGCATCGTTCGACGGATACCCCATTCGGGCCACTTGCACACGGGTTGCACAGTCTCACTGTCATTCATCTGGTCGAGGATGCAAATCACGGACAGTCGACGATCCAGTACGAAATCGGACCGGTGCAGCAAGGCGGCGAACGTGCGAGAGGGGACAGCATATCAGCGAGAGGATCTCCACCAGTCGTTCATGCGGATCAACCTCCGGCTTCGGGCTCACTGCCGCTTCCTCCCTCGCCCTCTGGCGTAGTCATCAAATCCCCGGCGCCAGTGAGGCCTGTTCGTCCCATCGTGCTAGAAAGCACGCAGAGCAAGTCAGAAACTTGACATTGGACATCCACACATCTGCAAAATCAGATTTTACTACAGTACGCAGGAATTATTTCTTGCGTCGTTTATTGACTTCGAGGGTTGTTGTATGTATGCGGGAGAGAAAGCAGCGAGCAAACATCATAGGAAACTAGTTATTCAACCAGGAACAGTGATATCACATAAGTGTCGTTGTTACCAGGCTCTACGTACTTGGTAGGCACCCTTGCTTAATTTGCAACGAATTGAAAACTGGAAACTGATGGTACTCGAATTCGACTGATTGACCTAAGGAAGACGCGCTACATACGACTGGGATTCATCCGCCCTTGAAAACACAACATGCATTCCGGGCATCGCAGCCCTGATCGCCACGCGGAACGCGTCGAACGCGGCATCACGCATTGCGGGAGCATCCGCATCATCGGCAACACCGGTCTGGAAGAGCAATTGACAGTGCAGGTCGTCCAACTGCCACTTTTCAAGCCCGGGGAACGCGCCTTCGTCTTCCCATGCAGGCTCCACCGTGCGGTCCCTAACTCTGAACACGAGTCTGAGCGGAACGCGCGGGAGGCACGCTAGTGTGCCTGCCAGGCCATCAGGCATACAGCGCTTGGAGCCGTTCGACACGCTGAGCTCGAGCGTGCGTAGCGCCGGAAGGGGCGGGAGGCTCAAGGGGTAGTAAAGCCCTGAGCGGAAACGTGCCTCGGTTAATTACGGACGGGAAACGAGGTTAGGAAGACAGACGCACGGTCGCAGTCTAGCTGAAGATGATGCAGCGTTCCGCCGAGGGCAGAGAGCAGCTTTTCTGGTCCCATGCAGCTGAAAAAATCGATGAAAAGGTGCATTTTGGTGACAGTTGTCAACCCTGGTGCGTGCGGAAGGATGACCTTGTAGGTCGAGCGCATGTTCGTGCTAATAGTCAGGTGCTCTAGCCGCGAAGGGCCCAAGATTTCTGTAATTTCGGCTGAGTCGGAGTCAATCTTGAATGTCGTCCTGTGGATAGAAAAAGCTCTCATTGAGGGCAGTACGCGGGGGAGAACCACCGTGGGCAAATCTCTAATGTCTAAGAGATGCAGGCGCTCGAGTGTCGACTGGTTGAGAAGGGCGAGGATTACGGATCTGAGGCCCAAGGACAATTCGCCCCACCGGACTGTCATACCGGAAATCACAAGCCGCTCAAGACTGGGTAATGATCGAAGAACATGCTTCAGCGTTATGTCTTCGTCTTCCGCAGAGGGAAGGTCGATTGTCAAATCGCGCACATAGGATGCAAGGTGCGGAGACGTAACGAGAAGCGAGTGCCAACCCAAGATAGTCCCAGATGGCATCGAAATTCCACGGTGAAGGGCTCGCTGCGCGAGTGTGGAGGAATGCCAGTCTCCTCGGTGCAGCCAGATGGACCGAAACAGGTGCCGTTGGCTGGGCGAACAGAAAGTGGTTGCCACCAGGGAGCATGTTTTGAGAGACGGGTAATCATGCGCTAGCTCATCGAGTATGGCAGCAAAGAGCTCATTTGGGATAGCGCTCATGACGGACAAGTCTATGTATACGAGAAGAATGGGAGTGGGGCTTGTTCTGGCGTCGCGAAGGCAACGATCCATTTGCGAACCAAATAAACCATAAGACCACGAGGCGGGCCAGGCGGCCATCACATCGGCTTATTATCGGCGCCATCCGCTGGCGTCCAAGATTTTAGTGTTTTTCCGTGCAATACATTTTCTGCAGGGACATCTTACGCGGGGGGAGACTACTCGCGGACCACCCTGTCGCTCGCCACTGGTACCACTGCACGGAGCCTCATTGCGTGGCGCATGGCGCCTTCGGCGCGTGTGTATCAGGGGTTCGCTGGAATCTGATGGGATTGATGACAATGATGGCCATTTCACTAACGAAGATTTTTCTGTCTTGATTTGAATTTACTCTTGCTCGTCCTCGTGCCCCTCGTCGCTCCCATCTGGTCATGTTGTTCCCGAATGGCCTTCGTCCTTGCCCACGAGCAAGTGAGTGTTGAACCTTCTTCGCTGGACACCCACGCACATCGTCTCTACGACCCTCCGGCGGGCTATAACATACGAGGTACGAGTAAGGTCTGTTATAATGTCTGTTTATAAGAGACTACCGGCGGGCGGTTGTTCCTCGCACACTCCATCCCCTTTTTATTTTGTTTTTAGCTGCCGCTCTCATACGCGCCGTAGGCATATATAATTGTGCAACCTCAGCGAACCTCCACCCCGTTTTGCATAGAAGATCGCGAAGGTGAAGTTTTGCCCGGCGGTTCCTCAAACTGTTTTTGTTTCGAATCCTCAGCCATGCGGGGAATGTCAGAAAATTTGTTTCCTTGTTCCGTTATCCACCTGGCTCTGGTGAAGCTCATATATCGCAGTGGCCTGGAGAGATTTATTGCTGGGACAGTTTCTGGGCTGATAATTAGATCCTCCAAGACGGCCCGTTCTGCATTCACTAAGCATACTCAGTTCTAAATTCGAACTGAGAAAAACAGATCAGTTGAACGCACTATGTTGAATGATACCATGGATCATCTCTTCGATCTGGGGCTTTTCGGTGTAGTCGCCCAATCGGTCCATCCATTCCTTTATCTTGACAATATCAGCCAGAACGCGGAGTAGATTGACTCGGTACTCCAACGCCATGTGTTCCGGCATGATCTGGAGCTGCACACTACCGATTGCAGCCTGAGCAACATTGAGAGTCCGAGGAAAATAAGTCATGAACGCGAGGGTATCCAGCGGGGACACAAAGGCTTCAATACACCTTAACGCATTGGCTGTGCACAGCATGCACAAATTGAGCATTTGGTTGCCCGACAGTGCGTCCGGTCGTAATGCACAAGCGTTGAGCAGGAGCTCAATGCAAGTAAGGAAATTGTGCTTCATCGTCCAGGTTACCCATTTCTGTGCTAGCATATCATCGCGCAGAATTCGCAGTACATCAACGATCAGAACATCGAGTGATGCCCACCCGGCGATCCACTCCACGAAATCGGTAATCCACGGATATTGGTCGAGGTTGCCGTGTTCGAAGAGGAAGACAAGGGATTCCAGGAGAGCACGGGAATCGACTTCGACCCAGTCACCAGGGGTGCTAGTATAGATCAGTGAGTGCATCTGTGCCTGCCGTGATGCAACATCGATATCCTGCAGATACAGCTTTGTCAACCTAAGATCGAGCACTTTCCAGACGAGTCGTAGAATTGATTCTTTGGTGGTCATATACTGTGGGCGGGCAGCCCAAGACTCCCAGTTGAGAACCGGCGCAGATACAATATATACGACGGGGTGGAGTGGCCCCCGTTGATAACCAACCACAACAGCAAGAGCGAGTGTGAATGGGGAGTCCCACATACTGGCAAACGCCAATCCACCGGAGTAATCTTTGTGATATCGTTGAAGCGCATCCATGAACGGGTCGAGTAGTATCTGAGCGCTATCAAACAGGCGCGTATCTATTCACAGATATCCATGAGTAGGTCCACAAGTTGGCTACACGGAGTATACCTCGGGAAATCCACGAGTAATCGCCGTATGTCAAAGAAAATACTTCGGCAGCGGTTCGGTTGCTTCGGATACTAGCTTCGGGCGAGAGAAGGTGAACAAATGTAGCGATCTCTGTGTCCGTGATATCGCCCCGACGGGAGAGTCCGGGGGACTTCAATATATCCAGAAGGGCAGACGCGGCAAGATCCAAGGCGTCATCATCGTGTGTACCCTGTAAGATGGCGTGGTAACTGAGCACAGCATCCTGGGCCAGAGGAAGATTGTTATGGGGTTCTCCAGACTCTTCATACGTTCCGGGTAACGAAGAGCTCTCTTTAACCCGACTCCCGAATATTTGACGCCTGAGACGGTCCGCATAGGAGGGTCCCAGGGATACTGCGCTGATTATACCGCCTCGAAGCAGGGAAGCCAAGCTTGATTGAAACGGTGATGTCGACGGGTTGACTCCACCGTCGATGAACGCAGCAAGTAGCACGCAAGTGACAACCATGATTGACACCAGGCAGATGCTGGTGGTAACAAATATAAGTGTTGGTTTTGGAGTGATTTGTAGCACGGTGGACAGAAGGACATCGACGATTGCTGCGATAAAGAGAAGTACAGGGATGGCAAGGAGTTGTGGGAGCGATTCGATGGCGGGCCGGAGGATTCGTTCTGCAGCGGCCCATCGCTTGTGAATATCAGATAGTCGGAGGGCCGCCTTTTTATGGTGGGACCACGTTACCATGTTGAGGAAGCCGCGGCCAGCTACGACGAGGGCAGCGATAGACAGCTATTAAGGTGGGTGAGGGAGGGTGAAATGGCTCCTTATCTCACGTACGCTTAGCACAAGTGACAGTGAATAGAATGAGTTGACGCGTATGTCGCTGGCATCCGGCTCAAACGATAATGGTTGTCGGAATGTTAGATTTGAGGAAACTTGGCCATTGAGTAGGATGATAATATCTGTGAGATTGCTCAACAATTCATTGGTCCTTGCATTCTCGTCCGGTTCCAACGTGCTGAGTGAGTCTACCAGGAAGGACGTCACAACAGCAGAGAAGAGTCCGAGCTGCGCATGTGAGAAATTTGGATGGTTAGGATTTATTTTCAACCTACAAAAACTAGGAGTGAGTCAAGGCCATTCCGCCAACGGTCGACCTTCGGCTGGATATTTTCAGTCACGAAAGATTTCAGAAGTGGATTCCAGGCACTACTGCTAGTGGCAGGAACCTGAGGGATAGGTTTCCGCATCACATCTAAAAGAAAAAAAGAAAAAGAAAAAGTGGCTCAAAACCTTCGAAACACAAGCTGAGGCCAAAAAACAAACCCGCGGAAGCTTGACGTGCGTTCATACGTCGCAGGAGATCAGTCTGTTCCGTTATGAGTTGATTCAAATTTGCGAGCTCGGCGCTAAGTAGACAGCATAAGATGGCGGTGTGTGCAGGGCAGAAACCAATACCTGATTGTATGAATCTCCCGGAAACCCAGCGAGAGGAAATTTGCCTGCAGCTCGTCACCAGGATCACTGTCTGTAGCTGGAGAGCCCGAACCAACTCGTGGGCTGTTCGGGCGACCGAGACCCGCCTCTTCGGAGGCAGACCGTTGGTCGAGGCTCGTCCGCATCCCAGTACTTAGAAGTAGACAGTAAGAGAGTAAGAGATGGCCCGGGCCGCACGTCGACACCCATCACTGATTGTTGAGCGGCATCCCAGTGGATTCATATATCTGCATCTATCTGTCAAGGAAGCCGACAAACTCGGAGACGTGGACCTGCAACGCAGAGAAATCGGTAGAGGCCCTGTCCGGCTCTGAGGCTCCAAGCACGAAACCCTTGACTACTCTCCAAAATCGAGTCGATTTTGTTCAGTCCTCCAATAGCCTCCAATCCACATTGATCCACATAAAAATTCTTCGAATTACGTACACGGATCGTGCCAGGCATTTAACCTATTTGGGTGAACAGTTCCTCATATCAAGGACCATGGAAAGGAGAACGGAAAGGACCGCGGCCACTCGAAAGAAAGGTGTCGCCGGCGGTGGACCGTTCAGTACCAGGTGTGGCCGGAAATGGCACGGAAACGGCCATGAAACGCATTGCTTGACAGCGGAAGATGCGAGCGAGGTTATTTCCACACAATGGAAATCGCGGAGAAACGCAAACGCGTACATGAAAACGACGTTGTTGTCGCCGTACAATCCAGGCCCACCTAAGGCGCCCCCTTCGACGACATCCGCGAAGCATTGATCGGGACTGACTGTGGGGGAAGGCTCGCGAAGCACAAGCAGCCGCAGCCCGAGGGGCAGATCGGCACGTCGAGGCGCCGCCAGCATAAGATGTGAGTGACATGGAAGCAGCGCAAGCAGCTGCGGGAAAGACCTGCCAACGCTCGTCAGCGGGTATGCGCAAGCAAGCAGTATATGCTTACCCTTTACAGGAAGGCGGCAGACAGTGCAGTGTGGCATGCCACAGGGGCGGGAGCAGTTCGGGCAAGAGTTTCTGTCCTGCTCTACGATATGGTGGCAGTGGGGGCAGCTGCGTAATAGACCTATCCCGACTTGTTAGTACACGGGAGCATCCAATGTATGAACGAGTGCACCTATCCTATGCTGTGTACTGTCACCCACAGCGTCAGGGTATTTGACCGACTTGAGGAGCTCCAAGCGCTTGTGAAACAGCTGCCAACTGAAGAGCACGTCTGCGTAGATGTGGATATGGCTCAGGAATTCCACTATCGTCATGGCAGGAAAAACGTCCGATCTACCTCAATGCCCATTAGATTAAAATGACGACGAGATGGAACGGTAACAGTATACGCACGTTTGCTCAACGGGCAAATCATAGACGACCACACGGGTTTCGTGTATCGCGTCGGTTGATGTAGTGAATTGCGAAAACGGGGGCCGCCGGTGACCCGCAGATGAAAAGGACACGGTGTGCTTTGCCCCAGGCGAGGATGTCTCGTGCCATGACTTGGACACCGCCGATGGGGAGGGCAGCCCCGACTCTCGCCAATATCCACGGCGGCGGGGGAGTGGCGAGTCAGGGCCGCGGTGGATACGATCCGACTTGGACACAGGGATTGAGATCGGGGCGGCGGTATCTGATGGTGTCATCAGGCCATCTTTGAGCGAATCCTGCACGCCCGACATGAATTGGCGCATGCTCCCAGCGTTGAAGAGACTCGACCAGGAGCCGCGCGAAGAGTTGGACGTTGAGAGCGTGGGCTGGTTGGACGCGAGAGGCGGGGAAGCCGTGAGTCGTGGCCACGTTGGGGAGATGGGACTCAGACGACCAGTGTTACCGACGGAAGTCGACCGGGAGATACTGAAGTAATCCACAGGCCCAGACTTCGGCGTAGGCGTCCGTCGAGCTTCGGGCGACTTCGTATAGACATTCGACCCAATACGGCAGCCTTGCAGTACAATCATCGATAGCATCGCAAGCATCTGGATGTCCTTCATCCTGCACAGCTCCGAGTGACTAAAGAACACAGTCAGACGAAGAAGCAGCGTGGTATTATGCAACTCACAGACGAGTGACCATCTTCACCACGAGCATGTTAGGCCCAGCGGAGAAATCCTCAAGCGCAGGGAACAGTGCTAGCAGGATCTTGAAAATCCGTTCATGGTCATACCGCCCATGCTCCCGCGCAACTTCAGCGTTCTTCTGACAAAGCACCGCGACTGTCTCCGCCTCGAATACATATCCCACCGCGACCTTACGGTCGCCGCCCGAGATATCGGTCGTGTTGGTGATGAACACCGTACTTCTGCGCGGCGCCGGGAAGGCGAAGCTGTCCGAGCGGAACCCTTCCTCCCCGCGCAGGCGGGAAGACTCAGAGTCACGGTGGTGGGACGTGTCGTGCGAGAACGTGAGCAAGTTCGTCATTATGCGCAGAATGTGGTCGCCGTCCTGGGGGCGGCGCGGGTCGAGCGGCTTCACGACGCGATCCGTCGCCGCGAGGCTCAGGCGCCTCACAGCGTCCGCAAGAAGCGCGGGCGACCGAAAGACGCGCGGCGGCGGGTGCTCAGCGCTCATATCGACGCTGTCGTGTGTTGCCGGGATGTCGGACACTGTCTTTGCGGGCGACGCCGAGATGGATAGATCGCGCAGGACATGGCGCACAATCCGCGGCGGCGCACGGAAGAAGCATACCAGCTCGCCTAAGATACATTGGTTAGCATCGAAGTAGAGGAGCAGCAGTGCGCTACATACCATTCGGCCCAAAGGTCCCCTGCGACGTGCGCGGCTCGGCGAGATTCTTGTGGCTGCGCAGGAGCGACACGGTGAAGTCGCGCGATTTGCGCGAGACGTGCTCCTCGTCGTCGGAGGATGACTCGGAGTCCATCGGGTGCGGGCCGCCTGACTTTTCGCCTTCGCTGAGAAATCGCAGGCACGCCTCGAGGCAGGGGCGCTGCCTCTCACGCAATGCACGCAGGCGCCGGAGGATAAATGCGCGATTCTTGAGAGAGATGAGGGGGTTGCGCTCGAGTTCGACTGTCGGCGTGCCACGGGGGTGGAGGCCTTGTGGGTAATCCTTCGGAAAGGTGAAGGTGATGCGGATGAAGACCGAGGACGACTCGCCCCACGGGCCATGCAGGCCTAGGGTGCATGTCCGTTTCTTGGTAAGATCGTGCTATATAGAGTGAGCATCAAGAATTCCTGACCGCACGGGCAGCGCACCTTCTCCAACTTGATCTTCGCCGCGACGAGCTTATTGATGACGGACGTCAGCCTGCGTGCCTCATTTAACTGGATCTTCTGGTCAATGCGTGGAGCACTCACTCATCCTGCAGACTCTGTCCTTCCTCCAGCAACGCACGCCCACGACTATCACTCCGCCGCCGCACCAAGCTCTCCCCGGGCTCAACCTCGCTCCCGCCACCGCTACTCCCCGCCCCGCGTCCGCCAGAACTACTTCTCGGCAGCAGCCCACTTGTATCCCCACCGGTACCTGCGCCAGCAACTTCCTTAACGTTGGACAGCCACGTCAGCGCATCCATCCCGACGCGCCGCCCACCCGCCTTCCCGCGCGACATTCGCGTCGAGCCCACCGGTATCGTCCGCGCGCGCTGAAAAAGTTGCTCCCCAGCCGGCGGTCGCTCACTCGCCCCACGGTCGTCGCGTCCCCTTCCTTGCGCCGGCCCCTGTTTCGCGTTTGCATGTGGCATCCCCGCGCGCACGCCAGCAAGGACGTTCCGCGCACCAATTGGCGCTGAGAGCAAGGGCAGGGCCGGGGATGGTAAGCTCTGCGTCTCCTCTCCCACTAATGCATCCGGGGGTGGTGGAGGCGGGTTGCGGAAGGAAAAGGTCGGTGTTGACGGTACCGCACTGGGAAGTGGCTCCGGCGGTCGAACATATCCGACTTTCTGTGACAGGCGTTAGCGGGGGAGTTTCAGGGGGAGTTTAAAGATACGGAAGCCGCGTAAGTGGGGACGTGAGCTCGACAGGAGCTTCGATGGAGGAATAGAAACGACAAGAAGATCGCGACCCCACCTGCATCATCTCCAGCTCGACGGGCCAAAAACGTAACGTACGGTCTTTGGACCATGTAATCAGCTGGAACGTCGCCCCGTCTGTGAACGCACATAAGCACATATCGACAGGAAGGGAGAAAAGCAGAATGGACCCACCCGCACCCCGCCGCCACACAAACTCCTTCACCACGTCCGTGTGCCCCTCGAACACCTCTACCGGCTCGTCACCGTCCGCACCTCCCCACTCTCGATCCTCGCGCTCTCGTTCATCGCGATCCCCATCACCCGCCTCCCGCTCCCCCTCCCGCTCCGTGTGTCCTCGTTCCCCGCCGCCCACCCGATTCCCTGCGTAAACATAGACGAATCAGTCACAAAGTAAGGGGGACCCGAGCGGCTGTAGGGAGGAAAGACCCACCGAGCGCGTACATCCCGAGGCCCGTCTCCCCGCGCTGCGGCAGACTCAGCAGCCCGCGTCCGAACGGCAGATGCCGCGCACGCCACACGGGGTTGGCGGTGTGGATCGTGCGCACAGGCGTATGTGTGTGCGTACTGCCGCTGTGATATCCGCCGAGGTCGGTTCCCGAGTGCGAATGCGAGTGTGATAGGCCGTCATGGAACTGGAAAGCGTGCGCGGAGTGCGAGTGTGTCGGCCCGCAGGCGGGGCAGGCCCAGGCGTCCGTACCAACTGGGTGCTGTGAACGTGTGTCAGTGCTAGAAAGGGACGCGAAGGGTAGAGAAGGGGAAACGAGTAGCGAGGCTTTGTGGATGCGGAGCAGTGGGGTGCGCGAGGGTGGAAGGGGCGAGAAGTGAGAAGGGGAAACGAGTGACGGAGAGGGATCGAGAGAGCGGAATTGGATGGGCAAGGCAATCGAGCGTCAAAATGGTGGTCTCGAAAGCCGAAGCTACAAAGAACAAGCAAGCAGAAACTACGCACCGCGCCGTACAATCCACTGCGCTCGCCCGTCTCGCCGCCCAGCGCGCCGACATCCCAGACCTTCAGTAGGACAGCACTGTGAGCTACAATCGGAAGAAGACGACACCACGGAAAGTGAAAGAAACGCACCTTGATGTCCCCGTCCAGCGCACACGTCACGAGCCCGCCCGCATCCGTTGGGCTCCAGTCGATGCCGTATATCTTGGAACGATGGGCGCGCAGGCGCGCGGTCGGGAGGGAGCCGTGCTACGGACATGGGAGTCAGCCCCGCTTTCGGATATCCTCAGGGAGAGAATGAAAGAAGGGGGGATCAAGGAGCGGACAGTGGGCAACTTGGAGTGCGAATAGGAAGACAGTGGTGCGATATGGGCAGAGAGGGGCATCGAAAGAAATACTCTCGCTTACCCGTCGATCCCAGATGAGCACCTCCCCCGCGTGGCTCGACGCGAGGACGTGCGGATGCTGTCGATTCCACTTGACCTGCGTTCCGCCCGCTGCGCGTTCTCGTCGTCAACATTGCGCTCCGATTTCGACATCCAACTCACAATTAAACGCGCTCAGCCCAAACACTGCACGCCCTCCGCGAGCCGCACGCAGATCCCACGCCCACACCCACGAGTCGACGCCCGTGCTGACGACGATATCGCGCTCCTCGGGCGCGGGGTGCCAGTTGATGTCCGTGATGGCGCGGTAGTGCGCGTGAAGGACGTGCTGGATAGCGGAGGGGTTCTGTGCTGCCGCCCGACCTGTAATGTGCGCTGAGGCGGGGGAGGAGAGGTGTAGGTTCCAAATTAAGCTGTGGGGGCGTAGTGTAAGTCGATCAAAGTGGAATGATATGCTAAACTGGAGGAGGGGCGGAGAAGAAGGAGGAGGAAGGACAGGACGCACAGCTTCTCCGCGCTCGTGCTGACGATATATTCGGCGCGGCTTGCGTGTGGGTTCCATTGCACGTCGGCGACGTCCCATGTACCTCCCTGGGGAAGGAAGCGCGGGACACTCAACGGCGACTCGAGATCGATGATGAAGAGGCCTTTTCGCGCCGCGAGGACCACGTCGCGCGAGGTAGGCGAAATGCTCATCTACGCGCATCAAATCCAAATCACCTCTGTAGCCAGTGAAAATAAGAGAGAGAAAGAGACGCACATTCCCCACCGCATCACCCACGAGTCCCTTCATAGAGATCTCCAGCACCTTCCGCAGGGTGTTCGCATCCTCCGAGCTCTCGCCCCCGCCCCCTTCCCCTCCTTCCATTCTCTCGTTCCGCCCCAGAAGGGAGTCAGACCCCGAACCCGAAAGCGACCCCGAGCCGTCCCCCGAACCAGATCCGGCCTCCTCCTCCCGGGGCGGGGAGTACATCCGTTGCTTCCCCTTAGCGTTCATGTTGATCCCGCTGCCCTCGAGCGTGGGCGTCCAGCTCGGCCTCCGAGCCGACAGATCTGGCATGGCAGAAGCCGCGGTCCACGACGTGCGCCGCGAGGCAAGCGGCGGGGGTGCAAAATTCACGATGCTCGTACTGCTCGAGACGCGCTGCCGCGCCGTCTGCGATGGCTCGTCGGAGGGGGCGGTCCGACGCGGCATGGAAGTCAGGTTGGTGGCGTGAAATTACGTTGAGCGATTTCGTTAGTGTACAAAGTCTGGGAGACAATAGTATTAGTAGACTATAGTCGTGTCGTTGTTGGTAGATGAGGGCAGATTTCGTTCCAAAAGGTATCTGGTATCTGAGGCCGTCAGACGTAGCCCAACAAGTTCAATTGAAGCAATTGTGCATGCGATTGGGCAGGTCGCAGGAGCGAGTGGAGGTGGAGTGAGGAGCGGTGTCTGCTTCAACGAGGAGCAACGGCGAGATGCGATCGCTGCAAAAGCCGATCCAAAGTAGATGTAAAGCAACGAAATGGGAGAGAGCAGGAACACTGTCAGTAACGTTTGCTCCATCATCATGTTTGTTTCATACGCCATCACGTGGGCGCCACATAATGGCGCGTTTCCTCACCGTGCATACCTCGCGCATTTCAATGGTCATATGAGTTGTTTGAACCGGTATGTGCGCCGTGGATTTCATTTTTTTTTGAGGTGAAAGTATAAACCACGTACGTCCCGTAGTGCAAATTGTCGAGGAACGCGCTTCAGGATGATTTTAAATCAGATTTGCTCTAATTTGGAGCAGTGTATCTACCGAGAATGCCACACGCTCGCAAACGTCAAAATATCTCTTCTCTCTCTTTATAAAATTGAGCGTGTCTGAAGCCTTTAAACTCCGACCGCGCGTTTCCGACGGCTCCCAAAGGCACCGCTGCAGTGACTTGGTCGAAGTGCCGGGACCGCGAAGCGGTCCCGGCGCGCTCTTGTAACACCTAAGAATAGGGTTCATGCCTAAGAATTCATTGACAAATTTGGAAATCACAATGAATATTTACCGGCCGGCTTTTACATCTACCCAAGGAAAGCAGGCCTAACAACTACGCATATGAAACCACCATCATTCGGCCTCCTTCCACCATGTACAGTACGCCCAGTCTATCATCCATCGCAATTTCGTTGTACATGGATGTTATTTTCGCTATGGCAAGAGGAAGGGGCCGGAATTCGACATGCGGCGTAGGTTGCGGGACGTATTGGACGAGTGCGAGCGCATCATTTTCGTCCAGTATAATACCGCAGGTAGCGGACGATCCGACTGTAAGCCACACCATGAGACAGGAGTGTTCGTAAGAGCAAAGCGAACCGATGATTAGGGTCGAGCCATCATGTTCCGCCGGCCAAAAATGAAGCTCGTGTATCTCGGTGTCGATGTCGAACCCAACAAGAGTGGACTCGGAGGAGCGTAAGGTCACATTTAGCACCCCGTATTTAGGATATCGGATCCTGCACGGCCCAAGAGAGAATGCTTCTTGCTCCGGATTGACCAATGGGACGTCCTTCGTCACGGTGTGCATCCGAAACTTCCCGTTGTCGGGTGGGGCCGAAGTGTTGACATAGATGATTTCCACAATCGGGTCGAACGACTGGCGAGTGAGATAAAAACCGTCGTCGAGAGCAATGCCGCTGGGATGTGCCGCGTTGTGATCAAGTTCCAGCGGAACACAGTGACCGTCTTCGTCCTCGCGTCGGGCGAATAACAGCCGACAGACCGGGAGGTGTCTCGACTCCGTGAGGATCGCTCCGATAATGCCTTCATTCACGATGACATTGGAAACAAGGCTGGATGCAAAAGGTATGTCGTTCCAAATCCTCGAGAACACTTTTGTCACTCTGACTGCCGACGGATCCCGATAGTCAAAGCAGATAACAGCAAGTTCCACGTCGTGTTCAGATCTACTAGGGATATTAAGTGCGGGTAGAGAACTATATAGAAAGAGGATGTTACGTGGGCACGGCCATTCCGACAGAACACATCCCGGGAAGGAGAAGCGGCGAGGAGCTTGCGACCCACGGTGGGCCAACGGTATCACGATCGAAGGTGCCGATGCATTCACCGGAGATGGTGTCCCAGCATGCCACGCGCTCGAGTGAGACTGTGATGATCATCCGAGTTCCCTCGACGGACAAAAGATTCAAGAGTTGATCTTTCATCTCAAAAGAGCGGACTGAGACAGGGTACGGGGACTCTGATGTCCAGTTTTTTCTCAGTTTGTACGCGTGTACGGCCAGAATGCGGAGAGCTACAAGGGTGAGAGATCGGAGGTCGGTGCCAGGAGAGCATGGTAGCGGTCGCCTGTGAATCTCTTCAATTCGCTTGAGAGACCGCATCCAAAAAGTCGGGGAAAGCAAGATTGTCATGTAAGAACTACACGTCTAAAGAATGGTCGGTCAGTGACTCTGAATCTCTCAGATATCCGTACAGCAGCAAGGTGGAGGGAGTCCGGAAGATCAAGATCTTGAGTGATCTCCAGGAGGATATCCAGCGGCAAATCTACAGCCGGCATGGCGCACGCAGACGAATTGAGGTGGGCGGTTAGGCTTGTTCAGCCCCTGTAGCAATCTGAAGTGATTTTCTGAATATATAGTCGTCCAGAATCACACCATGCGAGGGGTGGATCCCAGTCGCCGAAGGTGAGCGTGAGAGGGACGTTGCCATCCACGTGATCAGCCCGTCGTGATGGAACTGCCACGACAAGTGTAAACAAACATACCTCGGCGGAGGATTCAAACCTTGATTCAAACACCCTGTACAACTCATTCAACTGCGAAAAGTGCATCGACTCTTAACTTTGGATCTCGCCTGCACAAGATTTCATTGGGGTTGCTCACCGTAACCCTTTTCCCGCTCCTTTTTCTCTCCATATACTTCTCGAGTTTGCTTTGTTCTGGTCCGTTTGTTTTATGTAAAAAGTGGCAGCAATTTGGTGAAAAGGGCAGGGGAAATGGAAGGAAAAAGGGTTATTGAGAAAGCTCCCAACTAGAACTCCCTTTTTGTCTCCCTTTTTGCTCTCTTTTTCTTGCATTTAGTAGATGATACATGGAGTCATTGTACATGTAGGTCAACTATAAATTCAATTCAAACCTATGTACTCAGATACCCAAATGCTAGGTGATAGGTTGATCTAACTATTATCTGAGCTTAAGACAAAAAAGGAAGTGAAAAAGGGCTGGAAAACGGGAACCGTGAACAAGCCTATTTAAGGATTAAATCAACTTTTGTTTCTGCATACTGCAACCATTGATAAAGCTGCATCTGAGCTTTACTACTTCAGATCAAACATGTACTTGTGTCAACTCAATCTGAGGGTATAAATGAAGGAAAGAGACCTGATAGCCTGTGGTGGGCACCACATCTAGTTATCATTTGCTTCCTGTCAATTGTGGGACAACCTTTCGATTTGGGATCAGGTCATTTATGTGTGAGCTTCGATATGGTTTTTATCTTATCCTTTAAACTGCCAGTGGTATCTTCAAAAGTTGAGGTTATGAAAAAGGAAAAGAGACCTGGTGGGCACCTGCATCTAGTTAATTTCTTCATTGTGGGACACCTGTTCGACTCGGGATCCAGTCATACGTTTCCCCAGTCGCTTTTTTTTCCATCTCACCCTTGCACCACAAATTTGATGCCCAGCGTAAATCAAGGTCTGAATGAAGGAAAAGAGACCTGATAGCCCATGGTGGGCACCCACCCAATCTTATACAGTTGTCTCAAGACCTCAAAGCTTGTGGGATGCCCGTTCGACTCGGGTCAGGTCTTGGTTCGGCCACTAGTATCGACATTTTTTCCTTGCTCATTTCTATGTACACACGATTTTTTCCCTCTTGTGCGTGAGATTGATTATTTGCCAGTGATCATGATACGTCGGTACGGTAGTACTTGCAAGAAGCATGAAGACTCGATATAAATCAAAGCACCGCGTGAGATGAAGATGAAGACGCCACCCGCACCCGCACCCGCACCCGCGAGACGGCAGTACGGCGCAACATGTATGCAGTCTTGATTTATATCACCCGTGAAGCTCCACCGCGGCTTGCTTCCATCCACTGTCACTATAATACATATTTCTGCTGCATGAATATTTGAGTATTGTGGAGGAAAGAGACCTGATAGCCCGTGGTGGGCACCCACCCAATCTAATTCAGAAAGCTATAATAATGCAAGTTTGTGGGGACTCCCGTTCGACTCGGGATCAGGTCATACTGTTGTCAATTCAATCAATATTTCTTATCTTATCCTTTAGACTGGTGTGGCTTCAAAATGTAGGGTAAGTTGAGGGTATGAATGGAGGGAAGGAGACCTGCTAGCCTGTGGCAGGCACACACATAAGAAATGGCAATACGTGTATCATTTGTGTGGAACTCGTTCGATTCGGGATCAGATCATTTCTGAGCATTACAACATTTTTTATGATCCTTTAGACTGGCATGAATTCAAAATGTAGGGTAAGTTGAGGGTATGAATGGAGGGGGGGAGACCTGATAGCCCGTGGCGGGCACCCACCCAATCTGACAGTTAACCGAAAAGCTTCAAGTTTGTGGGGACCTGTTCAATTCGGGATCAGGTCATGACCATTGCTTCTCAGTACTTTTTATCTTATCCTTTAGACTGGCATGGCTTCGAAATGTGGGGTAAGTTGAAGGTCTGAATTATGGCAACAGGGACTGGACAGCTTCAAATTTGGACGTTCGAGTGTCATAAAATGATTCGCGAGGGTGATGTGGCCCATTTGGGTGTCAGGACCCCGGAGATGCATTCCTTACTCCCATGTACGACTACTAATTTCAATGTTCAATTTGTGAAAAATACATTCTTTCAATTAAACCTGGCGTGCTTCCTTGCGTGCGCGGGCAGCAAGAAATCCCCAGGAGTACGTAACCAGCACCGCCACATCCCTTTTCGGGAAAGTGGTTGAATTTCCAACGCTGTACGTCTTCGCCTCACAAGGGTTGCATGGTCGTACTACATTCCAATCCAACTACACACATCTACAGTGTATATAGCTGCCTTCAAAAATTATCCAGGAGTGCGTAACCAACACCGCCACATCCCTTTTCGGGAAAGTGGTTGAATTTCCAACGTTCAACCGTTGTGCGTTGTGATGGCTGTATGCGCCCTGCGCATGCCCTCTCTTCACAAAAGGAGCTACAAACGACTCCATCAGGAACGATGAAGCTCCAACACCAGATGGATTTTCCCAGAAAATCGGTTCAAGTTGCACCCAAAACGTCGCCATAAATCACATTCATTGACTCAAGACCATCATACTCTAAAAAGCTAATAAAACCTCCGAAACCAGGCCCACGAAGACACGAATCGTCCGGATTTTCCCGGAAAATTCACCCATGACGGCCGAATTCAACAAATCTTCCGGAACAATTCCGCCATAACCAGCACCTTCTAAACCCAACCTAAACCTAACCCGTCACTCAGACCACCCACGAGACCCAAATTTCCCGGAAAAATACTGCGACTTGGCAGAAAGAGCTGCCTCGTCTACGGCATCTATCGACCGCGAGTACGTTGCGGAGCACTGCATTCTCTGAAACACGGAAGCAAGGCCAAAAACAGCCGAACCGGGTCATTTTCCGGGAAAACATGGTTGCACGACCATGTGGACCCCCAAATCTGTACTCAGGACTGGTGTGGTGACCCGCAGTGACTCGGGAACCGACCGGGACCGTCTACTGACTCCTTCAGACTCGGTTTTCTCCACACGGTGCGCTCAAAATGGAATAAATGAGGCATATTTTCCCGGAAAATTCACTTTTTCCCGGAAAATCCTCTCTCACCTTGTCAATTTCGGACGCGGGAGACGAGTCGGCCGGACCTTACGAGTCATGGACGACTAGGGAGCTCCAAAATGGTATAAAGAGGGTACTAGTAGCCTAGTTTAGGTAGCGAACCTCCGGGGGTCAGATTCCCTCCCACTTGTAACAAAGTGTTCTGCGCCCCTTCAATTGGAGTTCCCTCACACACACACACATTCTCTCTTGCTTCTCAGAGGCATTATAACTCCCACCCTAGGAGCCTTCTCCAAAGAGGCTCCCACACACACATTTACGACACTCGAGCCCAGTGCACCTTCCTGCGCGAACTCATCCTTCTGTAGCAGTGGGAACGGACTCGAGGAAAATTGGCAAATCGTCGACACGACCGAAGTCGTACCCTGGCGAATTACCCCTCCAGGAATACCACACAACTCGGTCGACGTCGCAGTCGTCTTCGAAACCATCCCCTTGGAAGGATTCTCTCGATAAACCACGCGTACTTGAGGCTATAGGAGGGCAAGTCGCTGTTTAAACTCGAAGAAGAAGGCTACGGACCGTTCCCGCCTAAGGATCATCCCTAGGAGCGCGATATTTTCCCGGAAAATCCGACGAAGAAACGGTTACATTTCGTTCTTTTGACCCATTTTTGCTAACATCCCAAGGAACGTACACCCCATTCCACGTTCCACCTACGCCCCACGTTATAAAGTGGATTCCACCCAATAACAAACCCCCTTTGGCCGAACGACGCTACCCTTGACCACCACCAGCTCACTGCCATAGCACCGCGGTCCTTATCACAGCGTCTCCGCCTCACAAGGGCTGCATGGTCGTACTGCAGGTTTATGCCACTCCACTCCAACCACACCGTGATAAATCCGCACTTCCAAAATCCGAATTCTATGCGCAGTATATCCGCAAGGCTGTTCAACCTCAGCCTTCAGGCTCTAGGGTCAAGGTCTCTTTGGGGTGATACATTCAAGAGAACAGTGTTGGGGTCCGAGTGTGGTGCGTTGTACTAGTGTTATACTGTTTCCTACGACATCATGCTGACACGTCCCGTTACCCGGCTTGCACCTGATCGAGCACGACACGCCGCGTCGCGTCGCGCGTCTCTGATGCGACGTGACATCCTCATACTCTGCTCGCGCCCTCCAGCCGCTATTCAATTCAAGTCCCTTCGCATCCTGTATAAGGCTGCTAGTATGGTGGGTAAGGACAGAGCGGTGAGCCTTGCTTGTGTGAGTCGTTGCGCACCATTGTGCCGTCACACTTCTGCGGTCGTAAGACCCTCTAGAATTGTAAAGCAATGACTCGAGTTCTCAATACACTTTTCTAAAACTGGTGTCGGAGGAGCCTGACTCGACATAATCTTTGGACTCTGTATCCGGGTTGGGTTGTAGGCACCCGCCCGCTAGGACCTTAGCCTGAGGTCTAGTAATCTGTTCTCACGTTTTTTTTTGTTTTTCCATCTCGTCTCATCCTCCTCAGGATCCACTCATGATGCCTATATCACAGGGTTGTAGCATCAATTTTTACGGTCTAACCCACGAGATCTGCTACAAATGTCAAGAGTTGCGGGGGGAAGCGATCTTAGCTAAATCCAACAGTGTTCCCAGTCAAATTTCACAATTGAACATTGTTCATGAGCAAATTCAAGGGTTATGATCGCATGTAAGGTTCGTCAACCAGGCACACCAATGATTCAAGAACGCGGAATATTCAATCAAGTTTTCGGGCTCGGCAGCACTATGAGATCTGTGTTTGATAGTGCAATGGTGGGGATGCCGTAGGATTATTTGGAACACTATACCGCCGAGGGCTACATTTGATGCCACGATGGCGGGGGTATTCCGTAGGATGTTTGGGAAGATAGTGTGTGGCCCTCCGTGCTGCACCACCGAGCGTGCATGAGGTGTGGATCGAGGTCTATAAGAGTTCAATCATAGGATGTAAAAAAACATATGCATAGACGCGGACCTTCGCTCCTGGGAAGTTAAGATATCGAGTGAAATTTCTCCGGTGGCATTACACACCACTGCCAACCTGCACGACTGATGGTGCGACTGCGAAAAGCGAGTAACTTGAGCTGGAGATGGGCGCTCCGCTACCAAGCGCACATCAAGAAAAGGTTCAAGGGCTGCGTGCGATGTTCGCCTCTTAAATCTATCACAAAAATAGGCACGGAACCAGTTCGAAGCAGACAACAGGACCAGAAACGAACCCGGCATACCAATAGACACTAATCTGGCTGCATTGCCAGTCTCCTTACAGAGGTTGTGTGAATTACTAAATTTTCTTTGATTTTCAGGGCCATATTTTGGGAAAGGAATCTTTGCCGAAACGTTGTCAAAAAAAAGCTGAACACATACAGATTACGGCGTAGTTGAGGTTGGTTTTTTATCCGTGACACAAGCATCTTCCTACCCAGCCATCAAAATCATGAGTCTCAAAATGGTGAATCCATACTTAGACTGTACTCTGATCTCCTTCGAACATGGGGGCCGCCTCTAGGCACATATTGGAACTCTTCGAGGTGTTTTGGAAGGTGAATACACTCCGAGGTTTTTTTGGCTAGACTTGAAGTCTGTTTCTACATATGGGAGGTTTAAAGTAAGTTTTGGATGAATATGCTTAGCAAAGTTGGATACATTTTGGGTGGCTTGCGTAGGCTGGTACTTACGCGTCGTCTGACAGTTGGACGGGATGTATATAACTCCGAATACAAGGGAATTTGATGCCCGATGCGTACCATGTCCCACTGGAGCTGCTTTCAACAGTGACTGTCGGTCCCGAATTTTGTTGAAAACTCTGCACAATATATAATAAAGACTTTCAAAGCTCAGATCTCGAGCTCATTTGGACTTCATTTGGACTTCATTTCGTTTCTATTTCATGTTCTCGAGCGCCCGAAATGAAATCCAACCTTGAACCTGATTTCGAAATGAGCGATATGAGAGTTCGGCAGAGTCGGCTTGGCCTCGGCACATCAACGGAGATCAAGAATATGCGGTCATGTGGCATTGACACTTGTGCGCGCGGGGCGCGCACTATATGTTCATGCTCCGCTGATCCCGAGTATGATGCCGAAATGGAGCTCTTGCCGTGGTTCGGTTCGGGGATCGATGAATGAGAATAAAATGAGATTTAAACGAAGTTGAAATGAGCACGAAATCTGAGCTTTGAAAGTCCCTAATTTTTTCACAAGCTCTGAAAAATTAATCTTGATATCCGATTGCATTTCTGTCAGTAAGCATGTGTCTTCTGTCTCTCTTCGACGCAGTATCTGACCTTGCTATGCTAACACTATATAAATCCCCAGCAGCCTCGATTAATCGGGAACACTATTCAAATCAGAGAAAACTCTTGATTTGATAGAACATTGCCAATCTTCAGATACTGTATAGGAGGATATTCATATACATAGAAGACACGTATATAGGGCAAAATAACGTGCCAATATGCTTTCCCAAACCCTAACGAGCGCAACGAATGCGAACCTCTTCAATCACGTAGAATTTTTGATCAAATATTGATGGACGCTCAGTCGTTTGGGGTGCACGCACCATCAAGCTCCCAAGTAATACAGGGCCCTCTCCATGACACTAGTACTCTTCATTGACATCAGGTAATGAATATCAACACTAAACTTAGCCATGAACCAGTGATAGCTGGATATGTATGGTGCCTGAATACGAGACAATTACCCTATTTCATTGCACCTACTACATTCGACTTGTACTAACAGGTCAGAACTCAAGTCAGCATGTGTGAATAGGCATGTCATAATCACAGAGTGCTAGGAACCCCTGCGCACCACAAGATGCCATCATGAATTGCTCAAGTTAACCACTTAGAATGAAATCATAGGCCATTTTTTGCCTCGAATAGCTTGACACGAGGGGTAAAAATGTATCGGGAAATTCACAGAATCGCCCATGACTCCTCTGGTGAAAAGAAACAGGTGGGGGGGGAAGTTGAAGCGCTAGACGGACAGCAAACAAGCAAAGAAATGTACCTCGATTCACGGGAATACTACTTAGATAGAAGGAAAAATAGGTGTCACGTAGCGCCAACAAACACACTTTATGACGGTGGGCGGTACATGGCCATGAGACATTTGTGGTTGGATTTGGGATGGGACGCAACCTTCCATGCCACCGTTGCACGCGCGAATGTCATATGCACAAACTGGGGACATGTGAGTACATGCAAAGGAGGTGACATGTCGGGAGATACCTTGGTTTGCTGCAATCCGGACTCCATAATATGAAATGAAATCTTTGCAGGCAGCACATAGGTTTGCGGGACCGTTTTAAATTTATTCAGAGACTTATTCAAGCCAGAAATGTAGAATACAACTTGGCTTAGTCCTTGCGGGCAGCGCGTAGGTTCGCGGGACCATTGAAAATTCAGTCAGTGTGTTATTCAAGCCAGCTGCCAGCTATGTTCTTAGAATAGAGCTTGGCTTACCGGAATATACCAGCTGAAATAAGGATTCTGACTGCCAATTGCACAATTTCCCAGCCGCCTCACAGAGCCTGGAGCAAGAGGTATCACTGCAATCACACGCCGCCGAAAAGTACCTATTTTCCGTGCACCTTGGCTCGACTCGAGGAAGCACTGTGCATATAATTTTTGAAGGCAGCTATATACACTGTAGATGTGTTTAGTTGGATTGGAATGTAGTACGACCATGCAACCCTTGTGAGGCGAAGACGTACAGCGTTGGAAATTCAACCACTTTCCCGAAAAGGGATGTGGCGGTGCTGGTTACGTACTCCTGGGGATTTCTTGCTGCCCGCGCACGCAAGGAAGCACGCCAGGTTTAATTGAAAGAATGTATTTTTCACAAATTGAACATTGAAATTAGTAGTCGTACATGGGAGTAAGGAATGCATCTCCGGGGTCCTGACACCCAAATGGGCCACATCACCCTCGCGAATCATTTTACGACACCCGAGCGTCCAAATTTGAAGCTGTCCAGTCCCTGTTGCCATACTGAATGGAGGGAAGGAGACCTGTTGGCCTGTGGTGGGCACCCACACAATATGAGTTGTGATGTTCATTTGAAACATTGGTGGGACACCCGTTCGACTTGGGGTCAGGTCATTGGTCTTTGGAATTTCAATATTTTTTTATCTTGTTGGCATGGGCCGCATGGCTTCAAAATGTAGGGTAAGTTGAGGGTATGAATGGAAGGAAGGAGACCTGGTAGCCCATGGTGGGGCACCCGCACAATATCAGCTGTGAGGTCCATTTGAAACATCAGTGGGACACCCGTTCGATTCGGGATCAGGTCATACTACTTACTATACATGTTGAGCGACATTTTTTTATCTTCTCCTTTAGACTGAAAAATGTAGGGTAAGTTGAGGGTATGAATAGAGACCTGATTGCCCATGGTGGGCACCTGCATCTAGCTATGTAGTATCCTTTACAGTGGTTGTAGGACACCCGTTCAATTCGGGATCAGGTCATTCATGTTGTGATTCAATATTTTTTATCTTATCCTTTAGACTGCTAGTGGTATAGATTCAAAATGCAGGGTAAGTTGAGGGTATGAATGGAGGGAAAGAGACCTGATAGCCTGTGGCGGGCACCCACCCAATCTTATAGTTTACTCACCTTAAAGCTTGTGGGGATGCCCGTTCGACTCGGGATCAGCTCATCCATGTTGCGAATTGATATTTTTTCATCTTATCCTTCAGACTGGCATGGCTTCAAAATGTAGGGTAAGTTGAGGGTATGAATAGAGGGGGGAAGACGTTAGCCTGTGGTGGGCACCCACACCATAGCACTTAAGATGTCCATTTGAAACATTGGTGGGACACCCGTTCGACTCGGGATCAGGTTATAGCTGTTGAAGTTTGACATTTCTTTATCTTATCCTTTAGACTGGCATGGATTCAAAATGCAGGGTAAGTTGAGGGTATAAATGGAGGGAGGGAGATCTGATAGCCCATGGTGGGCACTGCATCTAGCTATATAGTTTCCTTTACAGTGGTTGTGGGACACCCGTTCAACTCGGGATCAGGTCATATTACAGGTTGAGCATCAATATTTTTTATCTCATCCTTTAGACTTGGCTTAGAAATGGAGGGTAAGTTGAGGGTATGAATGGAGGGAAAGAGACTTGATAGCCTGTCGTGGGCACCATATGAGTTGGGATGTCCAATTGGAGTATTGGTGGGATGCCCGTTCGACTCGGGATCAGATCGTAGATGCTGGATTTCGACATTTTTTATCTTATCCTTTAGACTGCTAGTGGTATGTTCAAAAGTTGAGGTTATGAACAAAGGAAAAGAGACCTGGTGGGCACCTGCATCTAGTGAATTTCTTCATATCAATTGTGGGACGCCCGTTCGATTCGGGATCAGGTCATACGTCTCTGTGCAGACTTTATTCTATTTTATTTTATTCATCTTACCCTCGAACCACAAATTCGAAGCCCAGCCTAAATCAAGGTCCGAATGAAGGAAAGAGACCTGATAGCCCGTGGAGGGCACCCACTCAATCTTACAGTCACAGTTGTCTCAAGACCCTTTAAAGTTTGTGGGGACTCCCGTTTGACTCGGGGTCGGGTTGTAGGTGTTGCAGTTTGACATTTTTTTTATCTCATCCTTTAGATTGACTTGGCTTCGAAATGTAGGGTAACTTGAGGGTGTGAATACAGGGAAGGAGACCTGTTAACCCATGGTGGGCACTGCACCTAGCTAGTGATTGTCATCTCCTTTATAGTGGTTGTGGGGCACCGTTCAATTCGGGATCAGGTTGTAGGTGTTGCAGTTTGACATTTTTTACCATCCTTTAGACTGGTGTGGCTCCGACATGTAGGGTAAGATGAGGGTAAGAATTAGGGGAAGAGACCTGATGGCCTGTGGCAGGCACCCACATCCAATTACCATTGCTCCGTTGCAGTTGTGGGACAACCGTTTGATTCGGGATCAGGTCATAGCCTGTTGTACAGCAACATTTTTTATTTTATCATTTAGACTGATTTGGATCCAAAATGTCGGGTAACTTGAGGGTACGAACAAAGGAAAAGAGACCTGTGAACCCATGGTGGGCACCTGCATCTAGTTAACTTCTACATGTCAATTGTGGGACACCCGTTCGATTCGGGATCAGGTCATCAGGGACAGATTTTGTATGTTTTTTTATCTTATCCTTTAGACTGGCATGGCTTCAAAATGTAGGGTGAGTTGAGGGTATGAACAAAGGGAAGGAGACTTGATAGCCCATGGTGGGCACCCACCCAATCTGACGGTTTGAGCTTTCAAGTTTGTGGGGATGCCTGTTCGACTCGGGATCAGGCCATGGCAGTATTGTTCTCCATATTTTTTATCTGATCCTTTAGACTGGCATGAATTTGAGAAGTAGGGTAAGTTGAGGGTATGAATGGAGGGAAAGAGACCTGATAGCCCATGGCGGGCACCCACCCAATCTAATTCAGAAAGCTATAATTGCAAGTTTGTGGGATGCCCATTCGATTCGGGATCAGGTCAATAGTCATACGTACTGAGATTGACTTTTTTTTATATTGTCCTTTAGACTGGCATGGCTTCAAAATCTAGGGTAAGTTGAGGGTCTACATGGACGGAAAGAGACCTGTTAGCCTGTGGGGGGCACCCACACCACATCACTTAAGATGTCCATTTGAACATTGGTGGGGCTCCCGTTCGATTCGGGATCAGGTCATTCCAAACTGCGACACTTTTTCATCTTACCCTTGAACCACAAATTTGAAGGCTAGCCTAAATCTACTTCTGAAGGAAGGAAAAGAGATTTGATAGCCCGTGGCGGGCACCCACATCCAATTACAAATGCTCCGTTATAAGTAGTTGTGGGACAACTGTTCAATTCGGGATCAGATCATTTCTGAGAATTTCAACATCTTTTATTATTCTTTAGACTGGCATGGCTTCGAAACGTAAGGTAAGTTGAAGTTAAAGGTCTGAATGGAGGGAAGGAGACCTGATAGCCCATGGTGGGCACACACACAATATCAGCTCTTTCTCCATTTGAGACATTAGTGGGACGCCCGTTCGACTCGGGATTAGGTTATTGTGGTGTCAACGAACCTCTACAATTTTTATTATCCTTTAGACTGGCATGGCTTCGAAACGTAGGGTAAGTTGAGAGTATGAACAAAGAAAAAGAGACCTGTTGGCCTGTGGAAGGCACCCACCCAAACTGACAATTAGAGCTTCAAGTTTGTACGGAAACCCGTTCGATTCGGGATCAGGTCATGACCATTGCTTCTCAGTACTTTTTATCTTATCCTTTAGACTGGCATAAATTCGAAATGTAGGGTAAGTTGAAGTTAAAGGTCTGAATGGAGGGATGGAGACCTGATAGCCCATGGTGGGCACCCGCACAATATCAGCTGTGATGTCTAAAGCATTGGTGGGACACCCGTTCGACTCGGGGTCAGGTCATACTGTTGTCAATTCAATCAATATTTTTTATCTTATCCTTTAGACTGGTGTGGCTTCAAAATGTAGGGTAAGTTGAGGGTATGAATGGAGGGCAAGAGACCTGATAGCCTGTGGGGGGGCACCCACACCATATAATTTCGGATGGCCGATTGAAGTATTGGTGGGATGCCCGTTCGATTCGGGATCAGGTCATGTTTCAGCGCAGACCTTTTTTTTTTTCATCTTACCTTTGAACCACGAATTCGAAGCCCAGCCTAAATGAAGTTCTGAATGGAGGAAAATTGACCTGATAGCCCGCGGCAGGCACATCCATCTATGTAATGTTATAAGAACTGTTTGGATTGCGTGGTACCTGTTCGGATCGGGGTCGGGTCGTATCAGTTGTTTCAACCTTTTCCCCTTGATGCCACAAAAAGTGTAACATAATTTGAGGGTAGGAATGGAGCAAAAGAGACCTGATAGCCTGTGGCAGGCACACACATTCGTGTAATGTTATAAGAACTGACTGAATTGTGTGGAACCCGTTCGATTCGGGATCAGGTCATGGCCTGTTTTCTGTTTCAACCTTTTCCCTTGATGCCACAAAAAAGGTTAACATGACTTGAGGATATGAATAGAAGGAAAGAGACCTGTTAGCCTGTGGTGGGCACCCACACCACATGAGTTGGGATCTTCCGCTTGAAGTATTGGTGGGACACCCGTTCGACTCGGGATCAAGTCATGTATCGGAAACAATTGCCTCTTTTTTTTCCATCCTACCTTTGCACCTGGAATTTAAAGGCTAGGCTAGCATTTTTGCATAAATAAAGAGTGTGAATAGAAGAAAATAGACCTGATGGCCAGTGGCGGGCACCCACCCAATCTGACAATTAGCGCTTCAAGTTTGTGGGGACACCCGTTCGATTCGGGATCAGGTCATACTACTGTACGTGTTGAGCGACATTTTTTTATCTTCTCCTTTAGACTGCAAAATGTAGGGTAAGTTGAGGGTATGAATGGAGGGAAAGAGACCTGATAGCCACCCACATCTAGGTATCATTTGCTTCCTGTCAATTGTAGGACTCCTATTCGACTCGGGATCAGGTCATAGCTGTATTGTGCTCAATATTTTTTATCTTGTCCTTTAGACTGCCAGTGGTATGAATTCAAGATGTAGGGTAAGTTGAGGGTATGAATAAAGGAAAAGAGACCTGGTAGCCTGTGGTGGGCACCTGCACAATATCAGCTGTGATGTCTAAAGCATTGGTGGGACACCCGTTCGATTCGGGATCAGGTCAATGGTCATACGTACTGAGATTGACTTTTTTTTATATTGTCCTTTAGACTGGCATGGCTTCAAAATGCAGGGTAAGTTGAGGGTATTGGAGGCGTAGCCTCAGGTCGGCAGGGCAGGGGGTCGGCGTCGGCTCGGTGAGACCAGGCGGATGCCGTGGAATCGGGCTGCGAGACGGTGAAGACCAAGAGATGATGTGTTTGGCAGTGACTACGACAAACAACAACTACGAACCCGATGGGGTAGTGCAGTATGCACTGCCACATGTGTCCCCCTCCCGGTGGACACGGCGCCCTCGTCGTGTCGCCTACTCTCCTCCCGCTTCATCGAAACTGATGTCTTCGTCGCGTACCACTAACAATGTCCCACCCCAAAGAGCGTAGCGCACGGCTCAAGTCGAAAAGCCTCGGGTCACGGTCCCAGTCGAGGGAGGAACCCGTGTTGGCGGTCGATGTCTTTGACGTGGATTCACGCGTAGCACGCGCGCACGGTGCGGAACGGTGGGTGCCTCGCGGGGATTTCTTTGTGCGATGAGCACGATGTCGAAGGGTCGCGAACGGTGTGGAGGAGGTCGACTCGGAGCGGAGCACGGAAAGGTCGCGCGGAGGTAGTCGTGGGGAGTTGGTTCGCTTGGGAATGTGTACGTCCGAGGGCTCATCTGCCCAAATAAGAGATGGAGTGGTGCTGTGGATAGGTAGGATGGTGTCGCACTGCGTGTCGGTCTGCGCGAAGGTGGAGGTGTAGGTAATTATCGAGGGAGCCGGGGGCAGGAGTAGCTCGGTGAGAGGTGAGTCCGTTCCGGCGTCGACGAGTATGCGAGAAGATGCGAGAGGTTTACTCAGCTTTGCAGCCTGCTTCTCTCCAAATTCCCTCCCCGCGACAAATCCCAAGCGCTTCCCTTCGCTCAACCCCCTCTCAAACCCGACACTCTCCCCCTCCTTCAACCCCTGGGCCTTCCCCGCCTTTCGCCCTTCCTTCTTCCCATCGCGTAAGCCGCTCGTACGGCCTTCCTTCACACCCTCGTCATGCCCGAAGGAGTAGTCGTCGAACTCCTCGCGCTTGGGGGCGGTCTCCATCGCGCCCCGCCCCGCTCGAAATCCGATCTCGAGGGCGCGTTGCCATAGGTTCGACACACGGTCGTCACCCAGGGTGGCAGAGAATGCGACAGCACGCTCGAAGGCCGCCATGAAGTCGTCGACGGCGTCGAATGGGTGGCGAAAATGGTCGTTGAGGCCAGCCGGAATTTTGTAGTTGTCCGCAGTGTCGCCCATCTTTGAGCGGGATCGCGATAGCGAGAAGCAGAGATTTCTCGGAAAAGCAGCGGAAGTGGAACGGCAATGGGCGGTGGTGGATCGGTACAGTAGTGTTAAACGGCGGCAGGTATCGGTAAATGGCGGTGTTCGGCGGCGGCGGAGTAACAATTTGGAGAAAAAAAAGTTCGGATGATGCGGACCGGGTGCGGGGAAAGGCAGCGCTTCAGGGTACGTAGAATCGCACTGTTGTCACCAAATGGAGGCGTAGCCTCAGGTCGGCAGGGCAGGGGGTCGGCGTCGGCTCGGTGAGACCAGGCGGATGCCGTGGAATCGGGCTGCGAGACGGTGAAGACCAAGAGATGATGTGTTTGGCAGTGACTACGACAAACAACAACTACGAACCCGATGGGGTAGTGCAGTATGCACTGCCACAGTATGAACAAAGGAAAAGAGGCCTGATAGCCCATGGTGGGCACCTGCATCTAATGAATTTCTTCATAATCCATTATAGCTGTGGGACACCCGTTCGATTTGGGAGTAGGTCATACGTCTCGGTGCAGACTTCTTTTTTTTCATCTTACCTTTGAACCAGGAATTCGAAGCCCAGCCTAAATCAAAGTCTGAATGTAGGAAAGAGACCTGATAGCCCATGGTGGGCACCCGCACAATATCAGCTGTGATGTCTAAAGCATTGGTGGGACACCCGTTCGATTCGGGATCAAGTCATACGTCTCAGTGCAGACTTCTTTTTTTTCATCTTACCTTTGAACCAGGAATATGAAAGCTAGCCTAAATCAAGGTCTGAATAAAGGAAAGAGACCTGATAGCCCGTGGTGGGCACCCACCCAATCTTACAATTGACTACAGAAATTCAAGTTTGTGAGACCCCCCCCCCGTTCGACTCGGGGTCGGGTCGTAAAAGAGTTGCAACGCAACATTTTTACCTATTTAAATTTCTTTCCCTTCTTTGCCAGCGGGATCAGGATGCGCTACAGCACGTCGCGGTGTATATCAATATGCAGTCTTGATTTATATCGCTCGAGAAGCTTTAATCACCGCCGCGGCTTGCTTCCTTCCACTGTCACTGTCACTATAATACATATTTCTGCTGCATGAATATTTGAGTATTGTGGAGGAAAGAGACCTGAGCCCATGGTGGGCACCCACCCAATCTGACAATTAGTGCTTCAAGTTTGTGGGGACACCCGTTCGATTCGGGATCAGGTCATACTACTGTACGTGTTGAGCGACATTTTTTTATCTTCTCCTTTAGACTGCAAAATGTAGGGTAAGTTGAGGGTATGAATGGAGGGAAAGAGACCTGATAGCCACCCACATCTAGGTATCATTTGCTTCCTGTCAATTGTAGGACTCCTATTCGACTCGGGATCAGGTCATAGCTGTATTGTGCTCAATATTTTTTATCTTGTCCTTTAGACTGCCAGTGGTATGAATTCAAGATGTAGGGTAAGTTGAGGGTATGAATGGAGGGAAGGAGACCTGATAGCCCGTGGTGGGCACCCACCCAATCTGATTCAGAAAGTTAATGGAAGTTTGTGGGGATGCCCGTTCGACTCGGGATCAAGTCATGTATCGGAAACAATTGCCTCTTTTTTTTCCATCCTACCTTTGCGCCTGGAATTTAAAGGCTAGGCTAGCATTTTTGCATAAATAAAGAGTGTGAATAGAAGAAAATAGACCTGATAGCCCATGGTAGCCACCAACACACATTCATGTGAATGTTGCAATACCTGTGTCAATTGTGTAGAACCCGTTCGACTCGGGATCAGGCCATGGCAGTATTGTTCTCCATATTTGTTATCTGATCCTTTAGACTGGCATGAATTTGAGATGTAGGGTAAGTTGAGGGTACAAACAAAGGAAAAGAGACCTGATAGCCCATGGTGGGCACCCACACCATATAATTTCGGATGGCCGATTGAAGTATTGGTGGGATGCCCGTTCGATTCGGGATCAGCTCATTCATATTGCAGATTGATATTTTTTATCTTATCCTTTAGACTGGTTGGCTTCAAAATGTGGGGTAAGTTGAAGGTCTGAATGGAGGGGAGGAGACCTGCTAGCCTGTGGGGGGCACCCACACCACATCACTTAAGATGTCCATGGTGGGGCTCCCATTCGATTCGGGATCAGGTCATTCATATTGCAGATTGATATTTTTTATCTTATCCTTTAGACTGCCACTGGTATAGATTCAAAATGTAGGGTAAGTTGAGGGTATGAACAAAGGAAAAGAGACCTGTTGGCCCGTGGTGGGCACCCACCCAATCTAATTCAGAAAGCTATAATTGCAAGTTTGTGGGTACTCCCGTTCGATTCGGGATCAGGTCATAACTGCTGTCAATGAATGTCAACATTTTTTATTATCCTTCAATAGACTGGCATGGCTTCAAAATGTAGGGTCAGTTGAGGGTATGAATGGAGGGAAGGAGACCTGATTACGAGTCCTAAAATGGTAATTTTAGACTCGTCTTTATAAGCATTTTTGCGCCAGGCTGAAGTGAAATCGTCGATGACGTAGATGATTCGTGTTGGATACATTACTCGTTTAGGTAATTTTTCTCGATTTTTATTACCTTATAAAGAAGGTCTTCATTGTTTAGTCATTTCCGATGTGTCTGTCCTCCAACTTTATTTATTCTGACAATAAATTACTGATTTTTCTCCTTTTTAACTTAAACCTTTCGGCCTGCTTCAATCCTGAAATATGAATATGAGACCGGTTTATGCGCACCACCCTAGCCCGGCGACGTTTAATGCACTTCGGAGGGTCCTCCACCAAGGTCCGCCGAAGTCGGCGAGGTCGGCATTTGTGACGTGATGTCGGATACCGCCGTAACTCAGCTGGTTGACGATACCGGGCGTGTGCGTTTGGAGGCGTGCTCGGAGACCCCCGTACGAGCTGGGTTGGGCCCACCTGCCGCAAAAAGCCATACCGTCACAACCGTATACGGCGCTTGACGGCTTTGATCGGCGATCAATACATGATCGAGCCGGAAAGAGCGCTCTGTCCCGTAAGTAAGCCGATGTATCATGTACCTGCATCAGCCGAGAGCTCACCCTGGGCTCTCATTACCTCTCATCAGGGCGTATACGATGGCCGGGTCATCCTCGACTGGGTTCCGTTGAGCCGCTGACAAGCTTTGATGATAGGAAAAGTGGCCACAACGTGTCTTCTGGCAGTGTTCGTCCTTAAGCCCTTAAATCGGGTTCTTAGGGCTCTTAAGGCCTTGATAAGGGCTAAGGCCTCAAATTTAGGGGTATTTCAATTCAAGCCCTTGAGATTATTTTCTCATGCATTTCGGCACAGTTCAAAACAGCTCGCGGTTGCCTGCTTTTCGGGATCTGTTGAACTCGGTCTGTAGACTTGTTTTAGCGAGCTACTTGGTACATTTTGAGGCATGTGGCCATATGGCCCTCTGCCAATCCAAGTCGGGCAATTCCCTGGCAGGCGGTTTTCTCTCCTCGTCCACTTGTTACGAACTTGGAAGAGCACACTTTCTGAGTACCATAACTGAAAAGGTGGCCGATGAGTTGAACTTGACTATATGGTTGAAAGACAAGCGATAATTTAAGCCCTCTTTAAGGGCTTAAGCTTAAGGCCTGGCCAAAAAAAAAATTAAGGCCTTAGCCCTTTGGGCTAACACTGTCTTCTGGCAAACTGGAGTTGTATAAATGTTGAACTCCCTCAGATATGTGTTCAACTCACTTTATAATGAATTATTTGCTTCAAATTCCTCACCCTCTCGATGGAGCACGGCCGTATAACCATATACGGCCATCACGGTAATACAGCACTGTACCGTACCACATACGTCCCACAGGTGTTGGTGTATGGTACGGGTGTCACGCCGTAAAGCGTTGTCGGTGTACGGCCGTATGCCGTATACGGTACGGCGTCCAGCCCTAGGAAAGAGATCAAACCCAGCTACTATACTCGGGCCTTCAAAGTACATGGCTTCGGTCCCTCCTTGCGGCGGGCAGGTTCAATTTTCCATTTATCTCCTAATAGTATCCCATTGAGGGCACTCGAATCTCATGGATAGAGTCATTTTTTTCAAAAAAAAAGAGCTCAAGGGCTACCAAGTTGGTTCGAGTGTAGCCGAAGTAATTGTTCCTGAGGTTTAACAAATTAACAATGAGGTTCCAGGTCTATGTACGTTTCACAATTCAAGACCTCGATCGTCCCGGCAATTCCCGTCTTCCTCCGTCGGCTTGAATATTTGTCGTCCCAGCATGTCCCGGGTCCATATTCCAAAGTTCCTTCCTGACAGTTGGGTCCACCATCGTCTTATTTCAAGTAGGTAACTAGGCTCAATGTGAGCTGGTTGACGCGCGAGCGTCGACCGAGCGAACTTTGAGCCGCATATAATGGCACTTATTCCTTACCCAGTCCAATCCGGAGGCATCATCTCTCTTAGGTACCAGGGATGCCCAGAGGGCTTTAGAATCAAGGTTTATGTATCACAATTGCAAAACCCGATCATGGCAGCAACGCTCGGGACCAGGCCCTTCCTGCACCAATATCCTTAACCCTGGTCATGGTGGCAACTTCCGGGTCCATGCGATCGATGGACAATAATAAATAATAGCGGCAACCGAGGCTCAATGTGCGCTGGTTGACGCGTGAGCGTCGACCGAGCGAACTTTGAGCCGTAAAGATCTGGGAACAGATTATATTTTTGAATCAGCATGTGAACTCGGTCTCTGCTCCTGCTAGAGGCCCAGAGGGCCTTAGGAATTACCAGCTGTCATATCTATTTGATCATGTCGCACCAATTACATGGCAGCAGGTGTTAACATAAACAGACTCGTTCTGCCATGCGCAGCAATGGCCTAAAGCCCAAGTAGCCTGTGGCAGGCACACACACATAAGTAATGGCAATACGTGTATCATTTGTGTGGAACTCGTTCGATTCGGGATCAGGTCATTCGGATTGTGTATATTGTCATTTTTTTATCTTATTGGCATCAATTCAAAATGTAGGGTAAGTTGAGGGTATGAATACAGGGAAGGAGACCTGATGGCCTGCGGTGGGCAGTGCATCTAACTATGTAGTATCCTTTACAGTGGTTGTGGGACACCCGTTCGATTCGGGATCAGGTCATACGTCTCGGTGCAGACTTTCTTTTTTCATTTTACCTTTGAACCACGAATTTGAATCCCAGCGTAAATCAAGGTCTGAAGGAAGGAAAGAGACCTGTTAGCCCGTGGTGGGCACCCACCCAATCTTACACAGTGGTCTCAAGACCCTTAAAGTTTGTGGGGATGCCCGGAGGGCTATAGCGCAACATCTTTACCGTTCTTCTTTCTACGTACATACAATTTCTTTGCCAGTGATGTCTTTCATGATCAGGATGTGCGACAGCACGTCGCGGTGTATACATATCAATATACAGTCTTGATTTACATACATCGCCCGGGAAGCTTTAATCGTCGCGCGGCTTGCTGTCGCTACGTATTTCTGCTGCATAAATATGTGAATATTGTGGAGGAAAGAGATCGGATAGCCCGTGGTGGGCACCCACCTAATCTTACAATTGACTACAGAACTTCAAGTTTGTGAGACCCCCGTTCGACTCGGGGTCGGGTCGTTCATATTCCGTCAATCTGCAACATTTTTACCTCGCTCATATTTCTACGACCCTTTCCTCTCCTCTTGTGAGCACTATTCTCCTTTGCTGGTGAGTAATTTAGATAAGATAGCATGATGCGCTACAGCATGTCGCGGTGTATATCAATATACAGTCTTGATCTATGTATATCGCCGGGAAGCTCCGCCGCGGCTTGCTTCCGAAGTTCCACTGTCGCTATAATACATATTTCTGCTGCATAAATATGTGAATATTGTGAAGGAAAGAGACCTGATAGCCCGTGGTGGGCACCCACTCAGCATCTGGTATTTTCTGTGTTTAAACCATTGGTGGGACGCCCGTTCGACTCGGGGTCGGGTCGTAGTAGGATAGTTACAGCAACGTTTTTATAGGCCTGTTTCTTTCCCTTCTTTGCTAATGAGTAGATACATAAGATATCATGATGCGCTACACGTCGCGGTGTACATGTATATCAACATGCGGCCTTGATTTACGTATATCGCCCGGGAAGCTTAGCTTTAATCGCCGCCGCGGCTTGCTCGCGTCCACTGTCACCAACACGTACTTCCGCCGCCAAAAACACGTACTTCCGCGTCGAAATGAAGACGACACCCGCACCCGCCTGTCCGTCATGAGTCAACAGTCAACAGTCAACAAAACAGCAGTCGGCGATAGGTTTTCATTTTGATACTCGGAATGCCGTGCGCGTGGGTGGAGGAACAGGAGCGATTGTAGAGCGGGATTAAGTATGCATCAAGTGTGCATCAAGTATGGAGTATGAGTATGGAGGGATGGATCGGACGTCGCCAAGACGGCGCGCAAGAATAAGTAAGAATAAGATGGCCCGGGGTTGAAACTTGATATATGGAGCGAGTCCTATTCAGGGTAGGTTCGGGGAGCGACGTAGACATAGGCTGTGAGGTGCTGTAGACGGGACTCATGGAGGGACGGGGACGCGGATCGGACGTCGCCAAGACGGCGCTCAAGATAAGAATAAAGTGGGTTGATACGTGTAAGGGAGTCCTATTCGGGTTCGAGGTGCGACGCAGACAGGCTGTGCGGTGCTGTAGACGGGAGTCGGAGGAGGCACGTCAAGCGCAGCTTCATGGAGGTGGGGTACTATAAGCGGGTGCGGGATGCTGAGACCGGAGTAGACGGAGTAGACGGAAACGGCACCACGCACGCGGGCGGCGCGGATGTGCGTACAGATGTAAGGGAGGGTAGGAAGTGCAGCAGAGCTCGACCCGGGGTAAGCGTAGGATGGGGATGGTGGACCAGAGAAGGAAAGAGTCTAAGATGGGACGCGGGTGGCGGTATCCGCGGTGAGCGCCTATGTACCGCCGAGTTCACGTTCAACTCGTCCTTGACCTTGCACGGAGGACGCGCGACGGGGCGGGCACGAATTCAGCATCGGAGAAGATATGGAGAAGGAGAAGAAGGAGTAGGAGAAGGAAGGAAGAAAGATGAGGAAGGACACCGCCACATGGATGCGTACCATGTCATCTGTCATTCATTTTTGCCAATCTGATGCGGGGTCCCCGCAATCGCCACTCTCCTTTCGCGAGTATTTTGGAGAGAGTTTCACTTGCGGCGTTGAGGACGGAGAGGAGGGTTGCCTTGCTCCGTACTCCCTTTTCAAATGCGGGTCCGTGTATACTTGCACTATACACATAGTACTTAAGGCACCGACAGGACACGAAAGCCGATGGGCGCCGAGAGCCGAGGGTCAGCTGCTGATGTGATTCGGACCCACGCCTATCTGACATTCATTTGGCGGGAGTCCATATAAAAGGGAGGGCGCGGGCATAGTGGGGGGTTCTTCCTCAGTGCTTCACTTGACTTTGAAGTTACGCCGAGACGAGATGACGATCTTCTTCGCGCCGCTCCGCCTGCCGCCGCCGCCCGCGCAGCGCGAGGCGCCCATCCTCGCGCAGCTGCTCGAGCTCACGCCGCTGCAGTGGGCGTTTTTCTGGGTCGGGTGGCTCGCGTGGACGTGCGATGCGATCGACTTTTTCAGTGTTAGTCTTAGTGTCACGGCGTTGGGCACGCAGTTCAAGGAGCCGACGTCCAAGATCGTGAGTCCCTTCGTCTCTCACATACATAGTTTTTCATTCGAATGACACCAGACGCAAGCCATAACGCTAACGCTCCTCTTCCGCTCCGTCGGCGCGATCCTCTTCGGGGTCTTCTCCGACCGCTTCGGCCGCAAGTGGCCGCTCGTCTTCAACCTGCTGCTCGTCGCCGTCCTCGAGCTCGGCGCAGGCTTCGTGCAGACGTTCCACCAGTTTTTGGCCGTGCGGAGCTTGTTCGGTGCGTTGCCCTTCTCTGCTCTTCGCTGCTTCCTTCCTTCCTTCGCGCGCTTCTCTTCGCTGCTTCCTCCTTCTGTTCCGCGCTTCGTGTGGTCGCCGCTTCTTCCTTTTCGAAAATAAACAAAAAATAAATTTGTATCGCTCGCTAACGCCCACCCGCCCCGCAGGCATCGGTATGGGGGGCATCTGGGGCCTCGCCGCCTCCACCGCGCTCGAGAACCTCCCCGTCGGCCTGCGCGGCCTCGCCAGCGGCGTCCTCCAGCAGGGGTATGCCGTCGGGTATCTTGTGCGTCCTCCTCCCGTTTTCTGATCAGGTATCATCATGCTGATCACCACCCGCCCGCGCAGCTCGCAGCAGTAATCTCCCTCCAACTCGTCCCCTCCGTCTCCGTCGGCTGGCGCGCCCTCTTCTGGACCGCGTCCGGGATCAGCGTGTTCGGCGCGGCGCTGAGGGCGGTGCTCCCCGAGAGCGCGGTGTTCGTCAAGGTGCGTTGCGTGGCTTTCCTATTTTCTCTTCACCTTCGTCCCATGTTCCTCTGCCCTCTGCTTCCCGCCTCCTTCCCCCCACCTCTGACTGCTCTTCCCTGCACCGACCTCCACCCCTCCCCGTCTGCTCCTGCCTACCCGCCCCATCCCGCTTCCTGCGCCTCCCTCTTTCCTCCCACCCCGCCTATCCCTCCCCCAACCTCTCCAAAATCCTCCCTCCCTCCCCTCCCTCCCCCATCCCCCACTTACCTCTCCAATCCAAAACCCTTCCCACACTCCGCTAACGCCCCCCGCAGGCCCGCCTCGCCGCCGAATCCCACGGCGTCGTCTCCGAATCCCAAAAGACGCGCGTCTTCCTCCGCGAGACGGGCCAGATGCTCAAGACGCACTGGCTCTTGTGCGTGTACGCGGTTTTGCTCATGACGGGTGCGTTTGGAGCTTTCCTTCGTTTTTTTCGCTTTCCTTCATTTTTTGGCGTTTGTTTCGTTTTTTTTCGTTTATACGACCGAGGAACGAGCGAGGTTGTCCGAATCTGCACGCTCCGTTCATCCCGTATTTGGCGCACCCGTCCCGTCCCTGCGATCGCCCGCCCACCCGCCCTTCCGCTTCCCCCTCTGCCCTCCGCTCTCCACCCCCACTCATGCCTGTACCTGCGCTCCAACCATACCATACGATCGCTCCCCGACGCTCCCCGCTTCCCAACTGCCCGCCGACACCCCCGCCCCTCCCTTCTCCCTCCTCCTCGTTACCCTTACCGCTCCCTTGCACCCTGCTCTTCCCCCCCCCCTCCCTCGTCTCCCCATTATCCTTGCACCCCGCCCCTATTTCGCTCGCCCACGCCCGTTCACTTACCCGCCCGCTCCCTCCCTCCTCCTCCTCCTCCCCCTCTTCCTCCCCTCTTCCTGTCTTCCCCAACCTCCCTCCCTCCCCTCCCTTTTCTCCCTCCCCCCCTCCCCATCTCATCCCCTCCCTTTTTCCCTTCCACTCACTCCCCCTCCCTCCACCCTCCTTCCCCCCCTCCCCCCTCCTCTCCCCCCCTCTCCCTAATCCCCTTTCACTCACCCCCCTCCTCGTTCGCTCACTTCGCACGCAGGCTTCAACTTCCTCTCCCACGGCTCCCAAGACCTCTACCCGACCTACCTCGAGAAGAGCAAGGCCATCTCGACGCACGACGCGACGATCGCGACGATTATCGGGAATTGTGTGCGTTTTTCTTTCTTTATTTTTTGGTTTGAGTGTTTTCGAGTGTTACTTTTTCGACGTCTTTTTCGCGTTTTCGAGGGTCCGGGGTTTCTCGAATTTTCGGAGTTTCGAGATTGCTTCGCGTATCTTTGTTTCAGTGCGCTGTGTGCGCCGTCGCACCCCCGCGCGGCCTCGCCCTTCTCGGGTTTCGGGGTTCGGGGTTTCGATGTGTTTTGCCACTCTCTCGTTTTTTTGGGGAGGGGTTGCGCTGTATCTCGTCGTACTCCCCTCCGCCCGCACACACACGTTCCATTCCATCCATTATCGTGCATACCCTCCCTCTCGCACCCCGTCGTCCTAATCCTATCCTATCCTATCCAATCCAATCCCTCATCTCATTCAAATCCAACTCGTCCCTCCCCTCCCGTTCTCGTATCCCGGGTATACACACCCCTACCCGCCCACCTCCCCCCCTTTCCTTGCCTATCCTTCGTATCCTATCCTATCCTATCCTCCGTATCCTATCCTCCGTATCCTATCCAATCCAATCCCATCCTACCCTCCGTACTCAACTCATATCCCTCCCACCCATATCCCTCCCACGTCCTTCGTTCCTCCCCGTCCGCCCCGTCGCACGTCACACACCTGCACCCACACGCGTCTTGCGTTCATCCATCCGTTCACGCCTCGCCTCCCTCATCCTCGTCCGTTCCGCCCTCCGTCCCCTTCCATGTTTTCCGTTCCCGTTCCCGCTCCCGTTTCCCTACCTCCCTCCCTCCCCCTCCCGCCGACCTTCCTATTTCTTACCTCCCTCCACCCGTACCCGTGCCCGTGCTCGTACATCTTCCTCCCTCTTTCTGCCCTCGCCGCCCCACGCCCCGCGCGCTCGTGCCTTGCGTCTTCTGTCTCGTTCTTATGCCTCTGCTTTTGCGTTTCGCGTCCCCGAGTGGCGAGTAGGTGGGGTGGTGTGCTTGGCTTGGCCTCGCTTGGCGAGGCGCGGAGGCGTGCCTGCTTTGCGTTCGCGCAACGGCGCAGGTGGAGCGTGCCCGGCGGGCGGGCGGAGGTGTGCTCTTCGTCACGGCTCCCTCCATTCCATCCCTGCTTCCTCCTCCCCCTCCCTTTTCTTTTCCCTCACTTCCCCCCCCCCTCCAAAAAAAAACCGACGCTGACGCTGACACGTCAAACAGGGCGCGATCGCAGGCGGCGGCTTCGCGGGGTGGATTTCGCAGTTTTTGGGGAGGAGGATTACGATTGTGTGCGTGTTTTTTGTGTTTTCTCTGCCTTTTATCGCACCTTCGAAAGCACGAACCCTTCTACGTTTCGCACCCCGAACGATTCGCCTCCTCCCTGTCCTTCCTTCTCACCCGCCTGCCGTACTCCTTCTTCTCCTCTACATGTTCTCGCCCTGTCCGTCCTCTTCCTCCGCCTGCCGTACTCCTCCTCCTCCTCCTCCCCCGCCCCGCCCTGTCCCCCTTCCCCGTCCCTCTTCGCTCTCCTTCCGAACGACCCGCTGACCCCCTTCTTCTATCCACAGCGTCTTCACCCTCCTAACGGCGGTCTTCATCCCCCTGTGGATCATCCCCGACACCTTCGGCGCGCTCTCGGCGGGCGCGTTCTGCATCCAGTTTGGCGTGCAGGGCGCGTGGGGGGTTGTGAGTGTTCTTTCTTTTCTTCCCTTTGTGCTCCCCCCTCGCTTCGCGTTCCCCTCATTGATTCCCGCGCTACTACTGCTACTCCCGTACCCCTCCATGCTCGCCCTCGCGCCCTCCCTCATCCGCTCCCCCACCTTCCTCTCTTCCCCCTCTTCCCCCACCCTTCCCCGCCCTTCCTCCTCTTCACTTCCTTCCTTCTCCTCCTCCTTCCTCCTCCCCCCCCCTTCCTCACTCACTCACCCTTTCACCCTCCTTCCTCACCGACTCACTCACTCCCCATAGATCCCCATCCACCTCTCCGAAATGGCGCCACCCGCGTTCCGCGCGACCTTCCCCGGCGTGGCGTACCAGCTCGGGAACATGGTGTCCTCGGCGTCGGCGCAGATTGAGGCTAGTGAGTGTGATGTCCTTTTCTCTGCACTATTCCCTTCCCCCGCCCTTCTCGCCCCCCCCCCCACCCCTTCTCGCTCCCAGCTCCCCCACTCCCCACTCCCCACTCCCTCCCCGCGCCTTCCTCCCTGTGACTGCAAATGCGATAAATACTCAATACTGACCACCCCACCCACCCCACAGCCGGCGGCGACAACCTCAAGACGACGGTTCAGGGCAAGATCGTGCCCGACTACGCCAAGGTGCAGGGGATCCTGATTGGGGTGGTGGCGGCGTTTGTGCTGATTATTACGGTTATTGGGCCGGAGTGCGTTTTTTTTTATGTTTCTGTTTCTGTTTCATTCCTTTTCTTTTTGTTTGGTCGGAGCGAGGGCAGAGGAACGAGTGAACGAGCGAGCTCGTCCCTCCTCCGCTCCCGTTCTCCCTCGTTCCTCTGGCCCTTACTCCCCGCTCGCTCGTTCGCTCCCTTGCTCCCTCGTTCCCTCTCCGTTCACTCCCTCCTCCTGTCCCTCGTTTCCCTTCCCGTCCCTCGTCCACTCGTTCGCTCCCTCCTCCCTCCTCCCTCCCTCGTTCTGCACTCATCGACCCGAACCACCCAACTAACGACCGCCCCAGGAACCACGGCTCGCACTTCGAGAAGCACCGCGCGGCGTTCGACGAGGGCGGCGGCGACGACGACGCGTGGATCGACGACGACGGGGTGCACCACGAGACGGGGCGCGCGGCCAATGCCAATGCCAATGCGGCGGCGGATGCGGAGGCGAAGGGGAGCGAGGAGCGGTCTAGCACGGAGAAGCCTGCGCCTGCGGCGGCTTGAGTGCTTCTTTTGCTTGCGTCTCTTCCTTTATCCTTATCCTGAAACAACGCGACTTTCGACTGCGCCGATCGACTGACCGACATCCACGTAATATCGACGACAATACGATCTTGTAGAGGGAGAGGAGAAAAGAAAATACGATACGATGGATGGAATTGTAATGTATCATTAACGAGGAGCGGTGGAGGGATGGATGGGGAGTGAAGCGCGGAGGAGGAAGAGGAGGAGTGTTACGATTACCCGCTACGACTAGTTTTAGTGTTATGAATCTTTTATTTTGCTTTCTGTCTGTCCGTCTCTTCCTCGTGGTCTCCAGCGACTCTAGTCGCTGAGTGTTACTCGACTTGTACTCGACTGACCCAGAAGTGAACGTACTTTCCGCTCGTAAAATAATGTGGCTGTGCAACTCTGAGTTGATCCGAGTCTTTTCCGAGCGTCGACTCATTTCTGTGATTCAGACTTCTTCTTTTCGTTGTTCGGCGTCTTCGACGCGTTGATGGATCGTCATCGCACATGGAAGGCCAAGAGGAAGGAATCACCGGTGTTTTGGCTGGGCCGTTATCTCCATCCCGAGTTACTCCATGGCCAGGCTCGTCGTCACTTCGATGTCTGGATTGTACGGGAACGAGGCCTCGAAGTCTGGTCCTTGACGCTTGGCATATTTGCGACTCCGATTGATACAGTGGAGCGCGGATAACAGCAAGAAATGTTACAATCGCCATTGGGAATCTGGGATACGAATATCCTCCTCGAGCTCGGAGTCGCTCAGCGTTCTTTTCAATGCCTCGTTCCATTCCTGAGTCTAAAGCGCCTCTGACTTGGTCCGAATGACACGAACAATATTCCGCGTTGGGTTGGCCAACTCATTCGCGATGACTTGCTATTTTTGCTCGAGTCACTAGATCGCCCCTCCATACCAGGATGCCTCAAGCGTCATGCCTCGTCGACTCCGATCACTACACACTATGTCCGCGCCCTCCGCACGACTTCCTGCCCGCTTAATAGCCCGGCCCGGGAGGAGGCTCGATTCGGCCTCAGTCCATCTCGAGTCTAGAGCGGGCCCGGGCGTCGGCCCCGACCCGAAAATCCTGAACTGGGCGGTTTCAACGTTCCAGCCTGTAAAGACGCTTCCGATATCCACCCTGTTTCTCCCGTTGACTAGGATTAGGCTAGACACTATATAACCGTGTTACATGCCAACCCCCTCCTTCATCATAAGTATCTCCACCCCAGCCAACCTTGAACTTGAACTTGAACCATGCCGTGTAGTATCTGCTACGAGGCCTTCACGTCTCCGATATCTCTTCCTTGTGGTGTGTATTTTGTCCCGTTGGTTTATATGGAACCAAGAGCTGACGATTTATATTCGGCAATTAGGGCATGTTTTCTGCACCTCGTGCATACGCAACACAGTCGACGCAATAAAGTCGTGCAGCGTACAGCACTGGTGCCCCACCTGTCGAGTGCCATACAGCGTTGGTACGTCGCCGGTTCCCACCCTACGCCCCTTAGAGCGCCGGCTAATCAAATGAAAACTCAACTCAGTAACGCTCGACCCCGCCCTCATCCCGCCCTACCTGCGCCCGCACATCCAGCCCGCCATCCGCCCGATCTTCTTCGATGACACGGCCTCCCCTCCTGCCCCCGCCGCCGCCGCCGCTACCACCGAAGCCGTTACTACTGAAGTACCGTCCCCTCTCCCCGAAGTCCCCTCCCCGCTCTCCGCCGGCACATCTTCCCCACCGCCACTGGCTCCGCACCCTCCGAGCGCCCTCGGCCGCGCACTCGCCGAAGCCGACGCACTACGCCTGAGCTGCCAAACATGGCGCCGGCGCGCAGAGGTACACGCCGCCGCCAATGCGGGACTCCTAGGCTTCGCGCGCGCGACCAAGGACGCGGCGGTGCGCCTGCGCGTCGAGCGCGATGATGCGCGGAGACGGTGCGAGGCGCTGGGAAGGAGGGTCGTTGAGTTATCAACGTGCGTTCTCCTCCTCCTTTTTTTTCGGGGTACTTACGGAGGCGTATGTCTTGTTTAGGAGCCAACTCCTCGCCGCTCAATCCGACTTGAATAATAAATCGAGGGCAAAGCCCGTCCTGCCTGCTTTTGTGCGGCAGCATAAAACGGACCCAACACCATGCGAGCACGAGCTCGGACCGCCGCTCAAGCGGCGGCGAGCGACAGCAGACGATGTCTCTGCAGCAGAAGCAGAAGCACGGTGCAGGAGTATGGATGTCGACCATGACGTCCCACCTGCCGCCGGACTCCCGATTTCTGATGTGCGCACCTGTTCGCAATAGCAGTTCTCTCTCTACCTTCTACTCTTGGTGTATTTATCTACTGGGGCGCAGCACAGTATCAATGAAGAAGTAAGAATGAAGAATGAACATATGTATTATAACTAGAAAAATAATCCTCTCTGCTCGTACTACTGGCCAGACGAACGTCCTTACCCATCATCGATGGACATGTTGTTCAGTCGGGATCAGAATGGAGTGAGTCATTTCAAGGTGGTATTAACTCATGAGCTGGAAGCCTGTTGGAGTCATCCATTGCGTGTGCGAGGTAGACCTCGATCTCGGATGCTATTACGTATGAGTCAAGTTCAAGGATCAAGTTTGACTCGGCCCTCAGCTAGTGGCAAACTCGGATATATCCGCCCCTTACGATGGGAAATTACCTAGATCCAGGGTAGTTTGCCCCACCAAGCTCCCTTTGATTACATTCTCGGTGAGTAAGAGTATACCTGCTATGAACTTTTCAACTCCATTTGCCCAGAAAGGCAATTTTCCTCGATCGCTCCGACTTGGCGAATTTTCCTCCTCGGTAGATAGTCACAGAGAAGGTCGTCTAGGATTCATCAAACCCTTCCAAACGCAAAAAAAAAAACTAAACATTCGGGAGCCCAAAAGAAGAAGGGGGGAACTTGAAGTAGGTTCCATAAACCTTGGCACCGTAAGACTAAGAGCGAGGGTTGAATGTGATGCGGAAGCCGCCTTGAAGATTTATTGCGCCAGACAGTTTCAGGAACCAGCTGTGAGCGGAGAAGGATAAAAAGGTGGACACAAATCACAAGTCAAATGACGTGATCTCGACTTGAGTGGTCATGGCTATTCAATACACTTTACAGCTGTTCTCGAAACTAATGAGACCGATCGGATTTTTTTTGGCCGTTCCCAAAAAGGAAAATACTCCGAAACACACCAATTGGCCGGGTCAAGGGACTCGAAAAGACTTTAGATAAGTTCTAAGCTTGCAAGAATGCGGTACACCTAGATCACGTGAATTGATTGCCGACCGGACAACTTCGGCCGCCGATGGTTCATGCCGTGCTCTTTTGGGCTCTCCGAGGTTCTCCAATGCTCTGCGCAATCGCGGAGGCCCTCTTGACCCACAAAAACACCTGAACTTGAGCCAACCGAAAACTATTTTCCTTTTTGGGAATGCACGAAAAAAAA
>JARKIA010000383.1:0-122605 GCA_029289565.1 Mycena galericulata | reverse complement strand
GATCACACGAGGCTAGTAGCGCTATAGCCGAACCACGCAGAGCCTGTAGAAGTTTGCTTCTATTATTCATCTCGTCCTTGAAATCTAGTAGTTATGGGTTCACACTTGTATTTCTTCCCCGTCTGACGTGTCCAATTCCAGCCAACGCACGACCCTCCAGGAGAATGCGAAGATCGCGGCGCCGCTGCAGCGCGGACTTTCTATGAAACCAAGAGGTATGTGGTCTACTCCCCTTCCGACGCTTCCGTTAACCTAGCGGTGCAGCAGAGAATGACGAGGGCGGACCTCATGACGCGCAGCTGACCCTCGGATGGAACATGGAATTTGCAGGCTCTCCGGCGGGATCGCATAGGACATGATATAAAAATTGTTCCAACTGTCGCCCCCGCACACCTATCCTTGGTTCACCTCAAAATGTCGGCCTCGACGGAAGTTGCGCCGAGGAATCCAACCAGAATTTCGAAAAGGTATGGCTAGTGAAGGAGGCTGAGGTAACCCGTGACGATTGCTTGAAAAATCGTGCCCCTGGCTTGAATATCAAGTTTCGAGCAAGTAGTAAGTATTTAGGGTTCCCCGCGCAACAAGATAAGGGCCCGCACAGATTAAACTACAGATAAATCAAGAAGAAAATGATTGGTACCGACCACCCTAACTCTGTGCGCGGGCGGGAAAACTGCAGTGTAGTTATCCGGATGTATAATGACGAGCCGTGTCCGCAGAGATTTATCGCTATTTATCGTCGCTGAAAGCAATGCGACGTAGCCAAAACATTGGATCGTGACCTGGTTCTTTCATTCATCCGACGTTCTCTTCCTTTCGATATTTTCTTATGAAGAAAAACAATTGGCTGTTAGTACTGTGCATTCTGGATTCGTTTCAAAACAACATTCATACAACCTTTGGGGGACTGTGTTTGTAGGCTATGAAAGACTCGCTCGAGGTCGGTTTTTTTTCCACCCCAAAGCGAATGAGAGATACCGAGTCCTCGATCAGCCTATTAAGATTATTTAGCCATCTATACTTCATAAGGTGGCAGTAATGCTTTTCCGTCGTCTTTCGTGATCTCTAGGGCAGCCAAGTCCACCCCATTCATCGTGTGCACGTTGAGCGCCACCGTATGATCATCCTCATCAACAAATCGCTCGCAAATGGCAACACCGCAGATGCCGCAGAACCCATGGTACACCTCCCTTTTTCCGAATGTGTACTCTCCCAAGCTGACGAAGTCCAGCCCTTTGACGGTGGCCTCATCGGGGTATATCCACAACGCTGCGTCCTTTTTTTGCATTTCAGTAAACTCGTGGTTGGGTAACTTGGCGTTCGGAAAGACTCACCCTGGAACAAATGCTGCAGTTGCACTCCAACACAGAAGACGTGAGGGGCTCGGGACTCAGCAGCGTGTAGCGAACCGCGCCGCAATGGCAGTTGCCCGTGTACACCGTGGTTCCTTCAGGGACAGGACCGGTATTAGGAAGCGGCTCAGGGACTTGATACGGCGGTTCCGTGGCAGCGCCGTTGCTGATGGTCACAGGCAGTGCCATGAAATCCAGGTCCGCAAGCGTTCGGATCTGGGTTGAATGTCATGGTAATTGTTGAATAAATGGCTCAGGCGCTGACTGACATTGATCCCCACAGACATAGTCCCATCCGCTTCTTTCTTGCGAGCCAGGACCGACGTTCCGCATGTAGGACAGAACTGCGGCGATTGGAAGTATCTTGAATCGATGGTACGGGTTGAGCACCAGAGCAACACACCTTGTGGACCATCGTGCGCTTCCCGAACTCATACGATTTCAGCGTGTCATCCATGTCGCCTTTAACGATAACAAGGTCCCTCGGGGTGCTCCACAGATACCCATTCTATGTGTTCATCGATTCACACTTCAATTTCAAAGACGAGCAAATAGGGAGCGCACCTTGTAGCAGATACTGCAGTTACACGCAAACGCCTTCGTGATCTCAGGTGCCTTGAATGTGAACTTGAACGCGCCACAGTGGCAGTTGCCGCGGTAATCGATGAGCTGGGTGGATTCGGACATGGATAAAACACGCCACTCCAAATGACAGTCAGGGGACTTTATATTACCCGCTTAAGGATAATGAGTCACGCAGCGTGCGACTAAGATATAACTCTGAGGTGTGATCGCTCGGAAGCGAGACAGCACCGGAAAGATCCGCGACCGCGCCGCTTCGAAGACAGAAACACGTGACACTGGGTGGCATGCCTCGAGAATGGGAACACTCTCAAAAGTGGGGGGAATACTCCCATCTTGCATTATAAGGTACAGTAGTTATAAATGATACCATCCATACCCCCAAGTTTCTTCACCAAATTCGACTTTTTGAATGAGTTTGAAAGCGATCTTTGAATTCCAATGTTCTCGGGTACGCGCAGAATTTGTCCTTGTTTCCCGCATTTCGTTGCCCTTTAGCGAATGGCTCTGGTGTTATGTCCTGGCGCCTATTTGAAAAACTTTTTTTTCAAATAGAACTGCAGTGGGGATGAGGGACCTAGATGTCCCTCCCTCAATATAGTGTTTTAACTTAGTTGTTGCGTCTTTCACTAGTCAGTCTTTTTGCATCAGCTAAACTATGCGTGTTCGATCCCCATCGGTCGCCCTTCTTTTCCTCCCCTCCCAGTTTCAAGAATTGTGCCATAGAGGGACTCGGAAAAGCAAAGGTTACTTCATATTACAGTCGTATCAGAAAAAAAAACAGATATAGTGGATACTCCGTACACAGTACCACCCAAATGCATGCAATATCACATACTACTACTAGATGATGAGCACCGAGTTGTGGTCCTTGGATATGAATGACGACGGAAGAGGGAAGGGGAGACCAAGGGGGAGACACGGAAGAGAGAAGTTCCTGTACCTTCTTGAAGGCATTGCCAGATAGGTCCTCGCTCTTGAAAAAGTCCGAGACAAATTTGACGATAAAGCTGTCGACGGGGAGGAGGATCTTGTGTCACGGATGGTGCTGCGGAAGATATCAGGTTGGTGCTTCATTCTTGCGACCTGCCGTGAGGGCACGGACATCTTTTCAACGCTGCAATGCACCGGATACAACCAGTAGCTGGGCGCCATGCGCGGGACATGGTACGCGGAGCTGTACGTGCAGCCTGCGGAAGAGCCTGGTGCAGCGCCGTGAGGAAGGAGGAGCGGCACGTAGCGCTGCACGGCACGGCACGGGCTCGATGCGGGCATCAGCCACTCGAGCCACTCGCACGCCGGGCACGCGCTTCTCTACGCCCACTGGCACACGACTGTCGTCGTGCCATCTGCTCCACGCAAGATGCGGCCAGTACGCATGCCCACACCCACAACCCGCACTGTCGGTAACCCGTGCTAGATGACTGTGGGGCGTTGCACGGCGACAGGTCCGGCATCGCGACGTACCGCAGTTCTGGCGGTTGGCCCCCTGGGTGGAGTTGCTACATCCGCAAGAAACTCTATCAGTGAGCACCAGGATAGGGACGAGGGACGCACGTTCAGGAAGGGCACGGGGTCGCACGGCGCGGCGGCGTAATCGAGCGTCAGTGCACGGACGTTCCGCGGGATGAGCCACGCGGCGAGGCCAGCGGCAAGGTCGCACGGGTAGGAGATCGTCAGGCTGTGGAGGTGCGTGAGCAAGAGCAGCACGCCCCACGCGGCCGCATCGAGCCCCGTGGTGCGCTGGTCGGCCTCCTCGCGCACGACAAGTGTGAGAGTGCGCGCGGAGGAACTCAGTGACGGCGGGGAAGAGGTCCGCACTGCCACAGGGCCACGGTGAGCTCGAAGGGCGGAACCAGCAACAAATCCTCCTCGGGGGACTAGAAAGTAATCAGGATATACAAGAAATAGACGCAGAAAGAAAGAACATACGAGTTTACTGCGGCGCATTCTTGATGCGGATGCAGGGATTGCCTCCCTTGATAAAAACAGGGATGAGGAAGAGCTTGTCGGCCTGCACCTCACTTCATCAAACTTGCGGCCGATGAGTCGCCTCGCATCGAAGACGCTGCAAGCACTTTCAAAGTGAGTATTTATCAATGATTCGAGAAAGAAATGTGCCGCGGGGTTCGTCACGACCTCTCTTTTTTGTTGCTGCATCGCCAATGAGACGTACGTTGTCGGAGAAGGATACACATGAGGGCATAGTGCGGTTCTCCCGACTGTTGACGAATCCTGCGCGGCGTGTACGCAATCGAGTTGTTGCTACGGTGAATTATCGTTGCTGGAGGTCATTCTCTAAGCCAGATCTAGTGACAGGCATTTCTGGATCTTGAGGGAGTGTAGTAAAGAGGGAAAATGGAGGAGAGGTTGAGACAGAAAGTTGGGAGTGGCGAGGGAGCAAGCCGGATTTCATGCCCTGATTTGGGCAAAACCCATGTCCAAATTAGGGCATGACCGGCGCCAGGGCACTGCACCAGAGTCTAGCGAATAATTGCGAGCGAAGCGAGCAATTACCCGCTTACATAAGGATAATGAGTCACGCAGCGTGCGACTACTTAAGATATGACTCTGAGGTGTGATCGTTCGGAAGCGAGACCGCACCGGAAGCGAGACAGCACCGATCGCGCGCACCAGCGACCTCACGTGACCGTGTTCTATATCGTCCCCAGACTTAGTAACTTAGGACTACTTACGTAGAGCCGGTAGAACGTTGCTCGTGTTCTTCATCTCGTCCTTGAAATCTGGTAGTTTTGAGTCCAAACTTGTATTTCTTCCTCCTCTGACGTGTCCAATTCCAGCCAACGCAAGGCCCCGTGAAGCTCCCCAAAGGGTTGTCCGGAAGATAAGCTTTTTAGAGCGAAATTTGGCTATTTCCTTGTCCGAACATAAGCTTTTTCAGGTCAAAATTCCAGAAACCGTGTCCGAATATAAGCTTTTTTAGGTCAGATGGAACAAAGATCGCGCACATTGTAAAATTTTGCGCTATGTTGCCGAGCCCAGATTTAACACGCTTTCCGCCGCGCCCGACAGCGCCTGATGGCGACGAAAATGGGGATTTCGGATCAATTTTGGCCGAAAATTGGATCTAGACCTGGGACGACCCTTGTCCGGGATAAGCTTGTTCGGGGCGGAAATGCCCCAGAACATAAGCTTTTTGAGGCCAGATTTCCCCTTTTTTCCGGACAACCCTTTGCAGGAGCTTCACGGGGCCTCCAACGCATGAGTCATGACCCTCCAGGAAAATGCGAGGATCGCGGCGCCGCTGCAGCGCGGACTTCCAATGAAACCAAGAGGTATGTGGTCTACTCCTCTGTCATTTGAGCCAGAGTATTCTTGGACAAGATATCCACGCACAAGGATAAGGTGCCGCACAGATACAGATGCAGAGCGACGGGAGAAGAAATCAAGAAAATGATGGTACCGATCACCTCAACTCTGAGCGCGGCGGGAAGACTGCAGTTTAGTTGTCCGGATGTGTAATGTCCGCAGAGAATCATCGTCGCTGAAAGCGATGCGACGTAGGCCGCATGGAGGCCAAAACATTGAACCGTGACCTGGCTCCCCATTCATCACACGTTCTCCTCCTTTAGATATTTTCTCATAAAGAGAAACAATTGACTGTTAGTTCTGGATTCGTTCCAAACAACATTCGTACAAGCTTTGAAGACTGTTGTACGCCATGAAAGATTCGCCCGAGGTTGATTTTTTCCAGCCCAAAGCGAAGGATACGGTACGAGTTCTCGATCAGCCTATTTACATAAATTTAAGACATGTGTTTAAGACATGCGTTTATTCAACCATCTATACTTCATAAGGTGGCAGTAATGCTTTTCCGTCCCCTTTCGTGATCTCTAGGGCAGCCAAGTCCACCTCATTCATGGTGCGGACGTTGAGTGCCATTCTATAATCACGACCCTCACCAACAAATCGCTCGTAGATTGCAACACCGCAGACACCGCAGAATCCATGGTAAGTGTCTCGTCTTCCGAACGTATACTCCGCCACGGAGTCCAGGCCTTTGACGGTGGGCGTATCGGGGTATACCCACACCGCTGCGTCCTTTTTTTCCGCTTTTCAATAAAATCATGGTTCGGTAACTTGGCACTCGGAAAGACTCACCCTAGAACAAATGCTGCAGTTGCACTCCATCGCAGACGTGAGGGGCTCGGGACTCAGCAGCGTGTAGCGAACCGCGCCGCAATGGCAGTTGCCCGTGTACACCGTGGTTCCTTCAGGGACAGGACCGGTATTATGAAGCGGCTCAGGTACTTCATACGGCGGTTCCGTGGCAGCGCCGTTGCTGGTGATCACAGGCAGTGCCATGAAATCCAGGTCCGCAAGCGTTCGGATCTGGGTTGAATGTCATGGTAATTGTTAAATAGATAGCTCATGCGCTGACTGACATTGATCCCCACAGACATAGTCCCATCCGCTTCTTTCTTGCGAGCCATGACCGACGTTCCGCAGGTAGGACAAAACTGCGGCGATTGATTTTGAATTGATGGTACGGGTTGAGCACCAGAGCAACACACCTTGTGGACCATCGTGCGCTTCCCGAACTCATACGATTTCAGCGTGTTATCCACGTCGCCTTTAACGATAACAAAATCCCTCGGGCTGCCCCAAAGAGACCCATTCTATATGTGTCCATCGATTTATACTGCGATTTCAAAGACGAGCACATAGGGGGAGCGCACCTTGTAGCAGATACTGCAGTTGCACGCAAACGCCTTCGTGATCTCAGGCGCCTTGAATGTGAACTTGAAAGCGCCACAGTGGCAGTTGCCGCGGTAATCGATGAGCTGGGTGGATTCGGACATGGGTAAAACACGCCACTCCATAGAAGACTTTATATTGCCCGTGCTAATGAGTCACGTAGCGTGCGACCGAGAATCCAAGATAAACTTAACGTCACACCGACGTGTGCCAAATTTAGGGACGCCGGATTCACAGTCTGAAACGCAATTGCTAGGGTTAGGGTTTCCTTATATGGTTTATCTCATCTTATCTATTACTATATCGGGAAACCCTAACCCTATCAATTGCGTTTCATATTGTGAGTCCGGCGTCCCTAAATTTGGTAAATGTCGGTGTGCGTGAGGCATCTGCCTTGTGATCGTTCGGAAGCGAGACAGCACCGATCATTGTCAATCAAGGCGCGCACCACGAACCTCACGTGACCGTGTTCTGTACGGTTAACGGCTTAATAGCGGGCGCGTCGCACTCTGCTCCCCTATTTGCGGCGGGGAAAGCTTCAACTTCTCGCTCGTAGAAGAATTGTACCTGTACTGTTCATAATCCCTAACGGATTTCTTGGCATTCTCAAGTTGATGCGGAGGAAAATGTCGAGAGTGACAGAAAAATTCTCGACCTACCTGGAGAACATACTTACTTAGCCGGACTAATAATACCCGAAACATTATATTTTGAGCGATCACAGTTCGAAAAACTCTCCGTTGAAAAAGTATTCCTCGACCAGGATTCAGTTCGAAGTACAGCCACAACATCATGCTTTTATTCTGTTACTAGCAATTACCCGTGCTATGCCACGGGGGATTGCAGTAACATATGTTCAATTATCCATATGTGATCTCGGCATACAGCGGATGAAACTCGGAGTGATAATCACGCCGCTCGTCACCAACCTTCGGTTGGCTCCTCGCGGCCTCATTGACAATTAGCTAGCCCCAGGTAGTCTTTATTTTTCAGTGCACTTGGTAACAGCATCAATGCTTTCTAGCTATAGCCTTGTACTGTACAGAATTTGTACGTTGAAGTAAGCTATAAAATGAACTCAAGAAATCAGCAAACAGTTTTGTTTCCTCAAATTCAGGCAGTACTATACATGTAGGTTCCCAAATCCACACGGATAGCCTTGACTCTTGTCCAGTCAAAGGGTCACTTGAACTTTCGAGCAATAGTTCCGCCTTTTTTTTTCCTTCTTCAATTTTCATTCATTCAACATACTCAAATCTTTTAACATCATACTCCGCTGAGTCATTGCTCAACATAGGGACTGGATACGAATCTACGAGTAGCCTTCCTCATAGATGATGCATTACCGGAGGTCGGAAGGGCTCAGAGCTGCAACGGAGCAAGAGTAAGGGTCAACCGAGATCATTGTGGCCGTGCTCCGGCGAACCGGATGTCCCACCTCGCTCCACTTTGACGTTTGTCGAGAGATACCACGTCTTTTCTTATATAGATAAACAGACACTACAACAGTTCAAGGCTCGTACTTTGCAAGTTTAAAAACTCAAGCCAGACAATTCATGCATGCAAAGGTCACATGCGGAACTTTCACGGGCCGCAACTTAGGAACAAGAACTTAGGACTTTCGAGGGCCGCCTGATCGTTAGGGCGTAACAGCAGGATGGGTATCATGAACATGTACAATGTATGCCGCTATCAAGCAGTAATCTTGGTTGAACAACGATCGCTGCATCAAGTCTGCCGGCGAATCTTGTTACAAAACATTAGAACCGTGAAAACCCGTTTACCTCTTTCTCCCTGTACATCCACCAACCCAACACAGGCTGAACTGTGTCTATTACGGTTTCGCTCGCCTCCGCACCGCACGATACCAGCGTCCCAACGACGCCGGCGACCATGACGCAGGGCCACGGGTGCTCGGGGTCGGCCTCGGAAGCCTGACGGGGACCTCGACGTAGCTTGCTGGGATGTTGAGACTTTCGACCATGTGGAAGGGCGTCTCATCGAGGACCAGCTTCTGGGGAGAAGGATGCTTCAAGTAGGCCTTCCAAAAATCTTTCGCGGAGAGAGACTCAGGGGCTGTGATGGAGTGCGGGTTCTGTGGGACGTTCAATTAGTGCACTATATGGAAGCGAAATGACGTGCATACGTGTGAAGAGGGCTTCTGATCCATTTCCCCTCCTCGTTGAAGACGCAGAAGGCGTTGATCCAGCCAGAGTAGTAGCTAGGTCCGCTTCCCCCGGCCTCGAAATGCGCGACTTTTTGCCAGAAGTCCACGTTCGCGGCCGCGTCGGGGGCATCGAACGCGCTGACGAAACGGGATATGACTGGGATGAGGAGGTGGTACCACGCTATCGTCTCGAGCCCATACTCCTTTAGCTTCTTCAGACGGCGGAGAGTCCGCCTTCGTCCCATCGATGGTGACGCGCGGAATGCCGCACGCGATTGCCTCGAAGATGTACTCGAAATACGCTTTGAGCGTGGACATCATGACGATCGCGCCGACGGTTTGGTCCTTGAGCGTCGTGGTCGAGAAGTCGGGCATCACCCACGCGCGGAGCGTCGGGTCTACGACAGCCGTCGCCAAGAGGCCGACCATCTGGCGCGAGAGCGCCGCAAAGTCCATCGCCTCGCGCGGTTGCTGCGTTTGTATCTTCAACTGCTGCTTCCCGTCATGCGCGACAAAGTTCGCACGGAGCAGCTCCGCGTGCGCGTTCACGTAGAAGTTGAACTGCGCGAGGATGGCGATCCAGACGTCGTCGGGACGGACGACGAGGTTATGGTGCTTATTGTAAGCAGAGATGAGAGTGTTGACGAAGCCATTTGGGGTGGGGATAACGTCACGGATGCGAGGCTCCGGCGGGGGTGGGATATGGGACCTTGGGCTTTGACTGCTTGGCGAAGGGATTCAGCCTTGAGAGCCGGCGGTTCAGTGAGCTCTTTGTAGATTCTGTGCGTAATTCCGTTGCAAATGAGGATCCGAGGACTTTCCCTGCAGGTGACTTACACTGATGCTGGCACGCCTTGGCCAGAAGTTCCTCGGGAGTTAGACCATAGGATTGAGGCAGGTTGACCGGATTGGCGGGGTGCTGGGCGACCTTGAAAGAGACTGGCATTTGGTCGGGTGAGACGAGTGGGGGCTTTCGACTGAGAGAGCGATCTCAGGCAGCACTGGTCTGGGAAGCATGATGAATGATGTGAGTGGTTGGTTCCGCGATGCTGTCCAGTCACTCTACTTATTCTTCAATGTTGCCATTGTTGACGGCGATGCGCAGGGAATGCAATTGTCGGCGGAGTCCTCGAGGTCAATGTGCTGTCTGTTGGTGCAGGGCGGTGACGACGCGACTTTCGGGTTTGATCGGCCCGATACGGATGTCGGCATCTCGATCCGAAATTGGGCATGACGGTTTGCTTTATGTGTTTGCCGTAGGATAGATATCGTATGATGGGTCGCAGGAGAATTGAAAAATTAATGGCCGGGAATTTATCTTTGAAAACGATCCGCGATTAGGGTTGTTCAATTGGAGGAGTCGGCGCCATAGACAGGTGGACTGCCATGGATAGGAACCGGCAAGCAATTGCAATCCGACCGCGGCGGCGATTAGAGATATATATTTGAAACATGAATGCAACTGTCTTTGCAACATATTTAACTTCCCTCTGACTCCGGATCCGCCGCAACAGTGCGGGCTGGTTCTACAACCCCCAAAAAAACCATCAAGTCCAACTGTACGAGAACGCAAATCCAAATATAAACAACACCACCAACGGCGCCAACACGGAATGCGTGATTAAAGTCGAGGGGCTGAGGTGAGGGTCCGTTGAGCGGGAAGAAGTGCATTACAGCAACACCGCATATGCTCGTAAGCATCCCATCCAGTGGCATGGTGAGGATATACCAGTACCAGAGGGACAGCCTGTCACTACCCTGGGCCGCCACACAGATATACCTGAGCACCACGTTCGGAACAAGTAAAACAAGCCCTCCGGTAAGGCCCGCCCAAAATGCAGATAAGGTTGAGGCAAATGGTTCTGCATATACGATTGAGAGGAGGGCATGTCCAAGAAGCACTTTGGCCACAGCTGGGGTGACAAGGAAGAATGGTGGAAGGAGGACACTGAGCGCTAGCATGACAACACCGATTAAGGCTTGGCATGGGTTTACTTCCTGGTCGTCGTGGAATTCGGAACCTTGGTGGTAGTTCACAGCCGGCCCCGGCCTTACCGGAGTGGAATTTGTGTCGAGCTCGTATGTGTCTAGAGCTAGCAGGGATCAGACAGCGAGAAAGAGAGAGAGAAATTCAAGATGCGCCCACCCGGATCTTGGGCAAGGGGAACATAGGGAGTCATCGTTTCGTCCGGCATGTTGTTTATTTCCACGAATAGAAGTTTGAGAATAAAGCGAGGAATGTGTTTCCAATGTGTTGAACAGGACCTTCCCCCCAGTTTTTAAACGAAAGAAGAACAATATTCTATTGTTCATTCCGAATTTAGTTGGAACAACAGTAACATAACCTTTGAAGGGTGTACCCCGTTTCGGAAGGTTAGCCTGTCAGGGATTACAAGGGTCGTTGTAGAAACGCAGGATACAGGTTGACTGCTCCAAGGCCAATGCAGATGAATAATCCAGGAATGCACGGATAAGTACAATAGATAGCGTTCCAATTTAGCGCTTGAAGGAGTGTGGCCACATCGAAGAACAACAGTCCGAGAAAGACAAGACAGAATCACGATTGTTTCCTTTCCTCTGGTGTTGGCCACACTATTCCAAGAATATACATGCGATCTAGGATAAAGATCGACTCGAGTACAGATGTGGACAGAATGGCAGTCTTGAACTTGAACGAGGACAGACGAGGACGTATACATCAGTATTAACACATTTTACTTGTCGGCTTGTGCCCTTTTTCACTTGTTGCAAAAAAAAAAAAAGCACAGAAACGATGCCTAGACGCCAATTCACGCCTCAAAAAAAGTCATTATTTTCCGAACTTGTCGATTTTTCGACATAAGTAGCTTGTGAGCTTGTCAGCTTGGCCACTTTTATGCCTTGTACAAGCACGTACAAGCACTGCCAAGTAATCTGTCAAAAACGCGATGTATTCGGAACCCCGACAGATGTACTACTTAGCACGGGCAGGTTTGGGGCGGTTTCAGCGACAGTTAGTTGATCTCAATGATTCTGCGTTGATCTTGAAGCTTGAAGGTTCACCCAGGACCTCGCGAAAACAAACCGAAAAGTTTGAAGCTAGTTGCCGTTGGCATCAACCCGCCGATGCACGTGCTCTGGCATCGTGGGGAAAGCTGAGTCAGCAACTGGTATATAAGCCTTGCTTGTTTGTCCTCGTCTCCACGAACAAACCATGAGGACGTGCGTGCCTCCTCCTCGTCCCTTTCCTCCGCTAACCTTAAAACTCCTTTCCAGATAAAAGTTCGGACCCGGTATAAGCTCTTCCGCCTCCTCGTCCGCGTTCCCGTCCTCTAGACTGTCGGCCGACGTGTACGCACGTCGGGGCTCCTCGCTGCCTCTGTGCTCTTTTTGATCACCCCTTGCAATCGACGAGGCGCCGCTTCGGCTGGCGCTCATGACGCGGTTCGGTGGGGAGGGAGAGTGTATGGTGGTCGGTGGGCGCCCTACATACAATTTTGCACTCTTTTAACCGACTTTTTCCTTGTGCTTTCAATGTTAATTGCTTTGGTTTCCATCTTTGTCCTGCCTCGAGCGCGAGCCGATGCGTTGGTGGAGGCCAAATCGAAAACTGCCAAGTTCGGGTGTGGTCACAGTGGTGTGTGCAGAAACATGGAGGAGGACAGTCCATGCGGCTCGTCGAGGGCGCGGAGACGCTGGCAATGCCCAGTCATGTTTCTGAATCCTCCATGCGGTGTCCCAACTCGAGCAATGTCGCAGCATATGTCCTTGTGAAACCCTTGACTTGCCATTTGCCCCCTTTACGATTTCACTTAACTGGCCGTTTCGGGAGTCGATACCCGACTCGGCCATTTCTCGGGGACCGATAACGCCGCAATCTCTTTCCGTCCGTCACAACCGACACATGAGCTGGTTCTCTTTATCGACGATCCCATGGCGCTAGTTGGCGAAAGTTCACGACCTAACTTGCGGCCTATCTAGATCTGGATCTTGAACTGATGAAACCTCGATACAAATGAACGGAGCAACTAAACTATTGTACAAAGGATCATCTCGAACACATTCAAATATTTCCGTTCTGCGATAATGACTGGGAGCAGGTTCTGCGTTTGCCTTCATATCCTTATCCAACCGACCACGCCTTTCGCCATGCACGCCTTCCTACTCATACATCCCATCCGTCAGAATTTGCCTCGATCTACCTTCGTCGAACCCGCTTCCCTCCGCGTTTATTATCGTTCGCCCGGAGCGCCTCACGAATCCCAATCGCCCTGCATACGAGACACTTCCTCTTTTCATCCTGCGTCGTCCACGCACCGTTCGAAAAACAGTTCTGCGGAAGGTCGCGCCCGCACCCAATGCAAGACTTCCTCAGGTCCGTGGCGGCTGCGGGCGGGTCGAGGATGTTGAGCGGCAGCAGCGCGTGCAGCTTGTATGCGTCGCGCGCCATGGGCTGGGTGTGCGTGTCATGCGTCCACATGTGGGCGTAGCGCGCGCTTTGGGAAGGAAGGCATGCGTCAATGTAGCCCTCTACAGCGAACTTGGAGTACAGGGCCGCGATGAGGGCGATGTCGTTTGCCGCGTACTTCAGATACTTCGGCGGAAGCGGGCGACTTGACCAACCCGTGTGGACGAATTGCCCTGTGGGGAGGTATCAATGTGGTTCGAACGTTGGACATGCGCTCTCAGTGCGCGTGGGGTTGGGATTGAGACCACAAACAAACCTTTGGTTTTAAGTTGCCGTTTCCCCACGTCCACTGCGTGCTCGCGGATGGCCCGCTCTAACCCCGCCAGCCTATGCACACCCCTGTACAGTGCCAAATTGGTACGGACCTCTTTCCGCGGGAGATAATGCGGACTCAGCCGGCCCAGCTGCGCGTCGGATCCGGGCTCCTCTCCGCGCAGAGCGCGCGATTTGACATCCGCCAGTTGGAGGTCGACGACGTTATCCAGCGTGATCCCCCCATGGTCATAGAACAGGGCGCTCTGGTCCATACGCCCGTCGAAGACTACCTTTCGGACGGCGGCAGACTCGAGTAGCTCAAAAATCGGGCGCAGTGCCGGAGTCCCAAGGGTGAGTACGTCGATGAGGAAGATGTGCGGGTAGGGAGTCCGCGTGCCTAGGGAGATCAACGACAGGCTGCCTCCCCGCACACCCAACTCAGTTCCCTCGCAATCCACGAACAGTGTTGTAGCCCCGAAGAGGCTCGCTGTCGCAGACGCCAGTTTGCTCTCTGTATCACAAAGCGTAAAGTGGGTGGGGTCCATTGTGTCTTTGCGCTATGCAGTTCGTCCTAGATTAATGGTGATAAGGTGAGAACGCGGAGGCCTCGAGGCGCAATGGAATGTCTGATATATAGTAAGTACGTCAGATAGGCTTTCTTATGTTTAGCACTTGAAAGCATTTTAGGCGCCTTGGCCAATTCGAAGGTAATGATGTTGCCTTTTTATGCACTGAGTTCAAGTTGTTCCATGTGGGTGAAGAAGTTGGCGAGGGCACGCATTGACGAGAAAACTATGGTCGAAATTGATTAAGTCCTCCGCTGGACGCATAGATAAAATAAATTACGAAAGAGAACTCGAACGGCAGTTTACCCTGAAAGAGCAGCCTTCTTTAACCTCTCGAGCTCCTCCCACCGATACTCGACTCCGAATATCCCAGGCATCCGATCCCAAAACACCTGCCGCGCCGCCGCATGTGTTTTCCTACACTGCTGCAGGCACACGTTACACAAATCGCCCGCAACCTGGTCCCAATCATGCTCTTCCCAGATTTCGAGCGGGAAGTGACACGTGGCCCAATTCTCCGCGACGAACTGCGATAGCTGAAGCAGCTCCGCGTTGCACCTCTCCGGCGTCTGGCACCCGGCAAACCGCTGTTTCAAAAACCTCAACACAGACTCGACGGCAACAGCCTGCTCGGGGTACGCGATGAGGATGGCGCGTTTCTCGGGGGTCATTTCAGGCGTGCCACCGAGCGCTACGCCGTCGACGATACGCTGGATCGGGTTGCTGCAGCCGAGGTACATGATCGCGGGGATAAGCCACGGCGCTGCAGTGTCGGCCGGTAACGACTTGAGCAAGTCGAGGATCTGGAAGACGGGGTACACGTTTGGCGGTGCGCGGAGGTAGATAATATCCCGCGAGTAGCCGAGGCGGTCCCAGTCTTTGAGCGTGGTGGGATAGATGTCCGAGAGATGCCGGAGACAACGCTGGCGGAGGTAGTCGACGTCGTATTTGATGCTCAGGCGGAGTATCCCGCCCAGCGTCTCGAGTCGGGGTGAGAACGGCGGTACGAAGAAACTGCACAGAGTTGGTTAGGCCGAAGAAACGCAGCGTACGGCGTAGTTGCGCAACGCACCTGGAGTCGTAGATGGCTTGGAAAACGGCCGTGACATCCGCAGCCGTATCGTGGAGGATAATCCTCGGGCAACCATCCACAATATCCGATTCCGGAGGTTCTGGCTGGGGGAAAGCGAGCATATCACGAAAAACTGAGGATCTTGCGGCCAGTATCCCGCTGTAGACGCGGAACAGGCTTGTTTCTGCCTGGAAGATCAGAGAGGCGTCTTTGAACCATAATGCCGGGACGCGTTCAAGACGAGGTGAGGATGAGGACATCGTGGAGGGGTCGAAGAGAGTGAGAGCTTTTCAGACGCATTTTCCTTGGCTACATGTGGTTACAACAATCCCATTTCCAATTTCGTGCGACTCCATGTGGTTGCGATCAGTTGCGATCGCTTTGACCTACGTCATTTCACGGATGAAATACGAATTGGGTTGAATGTGTACTGCGTGTTGGGCTTGGTTCAGTGCGAGTTCTACTGCTCGATACTGCGAAGACTATAACTCATACTGCGTTAGTTCGGTTTTAACAGTGATAATTGACCTCTAGCCTTGCAGTTGATTGAGTGTTCTTTTATGGATGGTCCCCCCCCGTTATTTATTGCTGCTTGCTGTAGGCTGTGATTTTCCCAAAAATTCAACGGCGCTCTCCCTGATTTACCTCGAGTTCCGGCTTACAAGTTCAATTTCGAATTGAACGCTGCATATATCGCGCTTTGAAACAAATGATGGTATCAGCTGCCGAGCGATGGCCGCATCACCTGTCAAACGATAAGTAGGATTGAAACAGATGCGTTCTGCGCGATTGTGCTCCCTTGCCTTTTTTTTGGTGCCTGAATACAACCTGAAGCATAGCATGCTATATCGATTTTGCCCCCAGTGATCCCCAGTGACAGGAACATTGTATGGGTGTTATTTTTCTGGTTTACTAGAGTATAATGGTGGCGAATGTCGAATCGTAGACACCATTGGCGGGTCAAGCACTCTTCAGTTGTAAAGAGGTCCCACAATTCCCTCGACGTACCCGGGCCGTAGATATTAGACCTATCCGTTCTTTTCGACATGTCCGAGATGCCCAGGCACACCGGAGAAAGGTATGGACCACGAAAAAGACCCGATAAAATCAGATTTATAGATTCTGAAGACATGGATTCGGTTTTAGTTCCAATCGTTGACTCTGCATCCTATAGTCCAAAAGGAGTTGACTCGACAGGGCCGTATGAGATCAGTTTGTAGGTTGATCCTTCAAGAGCGTTCCAAGACCCGCTGTGGCACCCCTGAGGAGTACAAGGGTACTAATATTTCGGTGTGTATGTAAGGAGGTATGACTTAATAACGACAAGATAACGGTGTCTTCAAGCTTTATCATTCGATACAGTCAACATTGAAGTTACGATGTTTTGATTTGAGAGTCCCATGGGAAAATTGGGAAGCAAAATCGGCTTAAGAGATTCATACTTTTCGTTATTTATCATTGGTTCCATGCTGTGGTCGTAGACTGTGGTTTTCACCCAAATTTACATCAGTATGTCCCGTTTGGTTTACAGCGAGTTCCAACTTTCAAGTTCAACTTTGATTTGATGCTGGCTGCCACGGCTCACAACTCTGATATGCTTCTCTGCGTCAATCATTCTTCCTTGGCTGGCGGGGTCGGGCATATATGGCCCAGTATATAGTCCCGAAAAATTCTCTGTTATAGGATGTCTTAGTTCCCCACCCATGATTAACAGGTTAGGCGGCCTTGTGACTCTGTGATGGCCGCGAGGTCCTGGTCTGTCCTGGCGAACTAAATCTGCGCCGTCATTTGAGGATCTTCTTCGTTTTTCTCTGGTTAGGGCGTCCGCTCAAATAGGGGCTCCAAAAAGAAATGATGGGACGAAACTATTTGGGATCCGGATCATGTCGGCTCGTGATGTGAAGTTGAAGTTGATGATCTATCGACCACGAAGCCATTGCAAAGTAAACTCGCGGATGAAATTTTTGGATGTAAAAATAAGTTTGTATGTTCTAGAGAAACGACTCTGTTCCAGGCTCTACCGTATGTTTGTGTGAATAGACTGCATCCCTGGGCCCAAATCATACATAAATCACTCATTCATCACTCATTCATCCTGCTCCGCCGAGCACGCTATACACACGACTGTCTGCAGTTTCGAACACGGTGTCTCGCACGACGGCAACGGCGACTCTTGTGCTAGATTTACTTACAGTTTCTGCCGCGCTGCCTCGCACCTAAAGTTGCCGTCGAATATATTAGTCATATTGCTGACATGGCATGTCGACATGCATTATGGACGAAATCGAAGACTCCAATTTGCGGCCAAAATTAATTTAGAGCACTAATGTCGAGGGGCGTACATGTACGGTCATGGTCGCGAGAGAATACCTGTGCCTGGACTGAACAGGGCGGAAATTTTGAACCCACCTGCTACAGACCCACGCTACAGTAACTTTGTTCGGAATCACAGGAACGGTCGACGAAGCGAGGTCCGAGGATGCCAGCCGTATCTAGAAACATCTGGTGGTATGCCCGATATCGGCGGCCAGGAACAGGTACTGTACTCCGCAGCCCGTATGTAGGCTGAACATTTTAGAACAAGCGGCTTTAAATCATTTGAAGGGTTGGCGAAGCTAGGATTTTCGTGGATGACTTCCTGAGATGCGGGAAGTGTATCCGATGTCGGGTCACTGTCAGGTACTCGATGCTCGGACGATGATGTAGGCTAAACACCAAGTTTGAACCGATAATGGTAATCTCACTTCGCTTGGGCAACTCTGTTCGTGCGAAGCTCGGAAAAAATCATGCCGTAGATGCGATGACGAGGATCAGTGTGGACGATATCGGGTCAGGTACCCGACATTCCCTGCAGCGATGTAAGTACTTAGGCTGAATGACAACTTTTCAACCCATCATGACAATCTCGCTTCATTACGGACCGACGGTGGCGAACTTACGCGAGGGCTCGGCTAAATTCATGCCGCAACGCGTAAATGACCTTCTGAGATGACGAATGTGCGAGTGTGCCGGGAGCCGCGCAGGGCCACGCCAGGACCGGCTTGCTCGGCCACGACAGCATTGCGCGGGTCGACGTACTCGACAAATTATAATACAAGCCAAGTACATACAGCACGATTCTGGAACATCCCCGTCCGTTAGCTAGGGTATGTATTGCCTTGCAAGAGTGTTTTTGTTTTTTGGGGAACAGCCGGCTAAGAACCATCCCCATCGTTCCGTTCCACATCTGGCAGTATGGAATTTAATCCTAATCCCAATCATTTGTTTGAATCATCGGAGTCTATCCTGTCTATTCCTACGATCATGAGTGGCCTTCGGTGCCGTCGAGCATTCAAGTTCCTCGCCCTCCTCCGCCCTCTTGATCAGAGTCGAGTCTCATGAACACATATATCAACTAGATTGGACGTCTCATCATACTGAACTCCTCTCCCATATGCGCAGGGTACTAAGCCGAACTGGCTCTAACCTACTACGGACCTGGTCGGTATTGTTTGCCTAGTATATTCATCATGATTGCCTTCAATGCCTTGTTCAAGTTGTGATGCGCGTTTTGATGTAGTGATTATCGGGAGTAAGCGGCGCAGTCTACGGGTCCGACTGTACGCCTGCATACGCGTTGAAACGTTGACAACTTGTTCCATCCGCATCATGATTTGCACAGTGCGCAGAAGCGCATGACTAATTATAATCTTGGTGTTGGAACTCTCAAGGTTGCACAATCTCCTTGTTGATATATTTTTCTTTACTCATCGTTCCTCAGGCCCCTCCTTTCAAGAAAGGCTCCAAGGCGCCCAAATTCCCCTGCGACCTGATTGAGGTTGCATCTAATAAGTCCACTTTGAATTTTTCTTTCTTTCTTTCTCATTCAATCGCACGTGTTGAACCAGGAAACCAAATGTTATAATGAATGTCCCCCAATGAAAACTAGGAGGTAGGAAGACTAGGAGGTAGGTAGGGAGGTACAGTATGTGCGGTATATCCAACAAACAACTTTGCTCTGCTGCACCTTGCGCCGGTGAGCGAAATCTAGACACTGTAAGGCGAATAATTTCGAAGTAATGTTGAGGACGCCTCACTTGATTAATTGCGGTGGCCGGGGCCAGTGGGGAACGCAAAGGTGGTGCTGGGGCTTTGGCTGGAACCATCGGACTCCGCGTCAGGCGTCTGGTAGGAGTGAAGGAGGAGGCACGTACGTCCAGGTCACGGTGGTCGTCGCGGTAACGATAAACGGCGCGACATCCGTGACAGTGTTGTAGACCCGGGTCGCGGTGAACACGGGGAGACCGCGGGCCTTCATTCAGGTCTGCGAGTTAGCCACCTTCAGAGGCCCCATTGAAATACGCGTACAGAAGCACCGGCGACGAGCAGGGCAGCAACGAAAAGGACGGACTTGAAGAGCATTGGAGCGGAGTGGTGACAAGGTGGGAAGTCTGGAGTGAGTTCTGTCCTGACTTTTCATAAGCCGATTATAACTTGTATGGAATTGCGAGATTTGTCCGTGAATCGGGCTCATGGGGAGATCTGATTAACGAGGCAATTTCGCATCTTTGATCAATGATGCGTACCTTGGCGGAGATAAAATTGTGTGATTAGTTCCGTACAACCGTGGGAAAAGGGAAGCGCTAATGCATCTTTGATGTAGATCGCTTCAGGGGGTTTCGTGGATGATATCTCCTTGCCTTTCCGGCAAGCCTACGCAGCGCTTCCAGTCTCTGGCTGACGGTGCACGCTTAAAAGCCTCGCGGAGAGATGTCATCGCCCATCGACCTTTCCCGGGTCTTCGTTCGTTCGGTTCCAGCATGGTTCTCTCTACTCTTCTTCCTTTTGCCTTAATCTCGTATGCTGGTGCAGTCAGTATTGGCCCAACCGCCGACCTGGTATGCTCCCTGCACTTAAATTTGTTCACTGACCTAACGCAGAAAGGTAGAACATCATCAACGCGGACGTGGCTCCGGATGGTTTCACTCGCTCGTAAGTTGATGTCCCCTCGGCGCGATGTTTAGTCTAAATTAACTTCCGATTTTAGAGCCGTCCTCGCTAACGGACTCGTTCCCGGACCCACCATCATTGGAAACAAGGTATGTCGTTTTCCTTTCGTGCACCTTCTCCACACTAAGTCCTATCCAGGGCGACGTTTTCAACCTGAATGTCATTGACGGTCTCACTGACAACACTATGTTGCGGAGCACCACCATTGTGCGCATTCCGTATTCCCATTACCGTCCTTCCATTATTGACGCAATTAATTTGTGCAGCATTGGCACGGTTTCTTCCAGCCTAACAACAGCTGGGCCGACGGGTAAACTCTCCTCGATCCGTTTTTGAATTCACTGTAGCTGAATTGTCCCTCCCTTTAAGTCCCGCTTTTGTGAATCAATGGTGCGCCCAGTTCGAATTTTTATTTCAGAGCGGAATTTCTGACGAAGGCCCGGAAACAGCCCTATCGCTGCGAACAACTCCTTCCTCTACACTTTCCCTTCCAATGACCAGGCCGGGACCTTCTGTGCGTCTTCTCTCTTCCTCTACCCAAGTATAATATTCTGACTCTGTGTTTTAGGGTACCACAGCCATCTTTGTGCGCTTATTCGGTTTCTGGGGTTGAACTGCGGCTGAGACTGACTTGTTTTTTCAGCGACGCAATATTGTGACGGGCTTCGTGGCGCCGTGGTCGGTAAGTACTTGCTCTTCCCCACCGTGGATTTGCGAGTTGAACTTGTCAATTAGTTTATGACCCGGCAGACCCGCACCTGTCCCTGTATGGTGTGTAATCCGATGCTTTATGGCTTCTGCAATTCTAATTCGACTGGGATAGATGTCGATGATGGTGCGTTATTGCGTGCTCGAATTGTTTGCGGTTCCTCATTCGCCCGGAATTAGACTCAACGGTTATTACCATCTCCGACTGGTACCACGCGCCCGCTTCTGTAAGTCCCTATTCGAACTTTAATTACTGGCTGTGTACTGACCAATCTCTCTGTATAGACTCTGGGTGTTGTCCCCGTAAGCATCGGGACAGGTCTGTCTATTCGAGGCTTCTGACAATCGAACATAGACTCTGATCTCGACACTCATCAATGGACTCGGCCGCTATGCTGGAGGGGTACGCCAACGGTGAAATAGGACCACAACTTTGTTCTGACTACCTCTGCAGCCGACATCCGAATTGAGTGTGATCACCGTTACCTCGGGCCTCCGCTACAGGTGATAATCGCTGCAACCAGAGGATTTTGGCTTCTTTCTAACGAAGGCTGCCGTAGATTCCGTCTTGTTAACATTGCTTGCGACCCCAACTTTATTTTCACCATCGACGAACACAATTTCACCATCATCGAGGTCGATTCGGTTAACCATGAGCCCCTCCCAGCCGATTCTATTCAAATCTGTGCGCGTTTCCCTTTTCTTGAGATCCCCTGCATTGAATTCACTAACGCGACGCACCTCCAGACGCCGCCCAACGATACTCCTTCGTCCTCAACGCCAACCAACCCATCGGCAACTACTGGATCCGTACGGTCGCCAACGGCGGTACCGCGGGTTTCGCCAACGGGATCAACTCCGCAATCCTGCGGTACGTCGGTGCGCCCATAGAGGACCCCACCACCAACGTCACGACCTCCGTGAACCCCCTCGTCGAGCAGAGCCTCCACCCGCTCAACGGGCCCGCGGTCCCGGGGCAGCCCTTCCCCGGAGGCGCGGACGTCACCCTTAACCTGCTCATCACCCTCAACTTCACCTCGTTCACCTTCGACATCAACGGCTTCGTATGCATTTTCTCTCCCCGTTTGAGGCTGTTCAACTAATACGGACATGCTTCCAGGAATTCATCCCTCCCACCGCGCCGGTCCTGCTCCAGATTCTGAGCGGCGCGCAGACCGCCACGGACCTCCTCCCCAGCGGCAGCGTGTACGTCCTCCCCCCGAATAAGGTCATCGAGGTCTCTATTCCCGGAGGAACGCCCGGTGCCCCTCACCCCTTCCACTTGCACGGGGTATGTCTTGTCTCATTTTCGTTTATGTTGGAATATGAAACCAATCTGTTTCCCGCGTTCAGCACAACTTCCACGTCATCCGAAGCGCCGGAAACTCGACGTACAACTTCGACAACCCACCCATCCGCGATGTCGTCTCGACCGGTCCCGACACAACGTACGTCTGGTCTTCTTCAACGATTCAACGGATATTCTTTACTCATTACTCGCTTTTCAATCCAACAGCGACAACGTGACATTCCGTTTCGTCACCGACAACGCTGGCCCGTGGTTCCTCCACTGGTGCGTGCCCTTCCACAGTTCATCGAAATTAGTGTAACTGACGCCCCGTTCCTCAGCCATATTGACTTCCATCTCGAGATGTACGCCACCCTCCCCGCCTTGTCATTCTAATTGAGTGCTGACCTGATCCCTTCAGCGGTCTTGCCATCGTGTTTGCCGAAGACCCCGAGACAGTCTCCAAGTCGACTCACCCGCGTACGTCCCCATTCTGCATTTTCCTGTTTTGAATTCGAGGCTGATGTTATTTGTGACAGCCGCATGGGACCAGCTGTGCCCCATCTACGACTCGTTGAGCCCCGACCAGCTTTAATTGTGCTCGCATCGCGGACTTCAAATCTTGAATAATTGAAATACTACATAAATACTCATTCCGCTCGTTGGGCATTTGGGTTGTTTATAATCAGGGATGCACTAATGCTCTGCTGTAATATTTATCTGCATCGCGCAATGCCACTCATTTTCTCTGTTGCCCAAGCAGGGCATAGAATTCTTATCTTATCGTTAGTTCAACTTGAACTTGAACCTTGGTTGAATTTGGTCGTGACTTTAATTTCTTAGAGTCACGGGTGACATAATATTGCCACGCGACTCGGAACGATCCGAACTCGCCATGAACCCGACGGCCACCACCACTCAGACCCCACTCCGCCGTCTAGCGCTCCACTCGACCGCTACATGCTCCGTGCACGCCACAGCCTATGGGAAATGCATCCTCGCCACGTACACCGATGTCTCGAAGGACGTCTGCAAGGAGGAGTTCGCAAAATTTGCAAAATGTCTGCGTGAAGCGGTGTGTCCGAGTCCGAGTCGGCTGATTGGTCTCTTGGACTAAGTGTATTTTCCATAGATGGGGAGGAAATGGTGAAAAATCAGGCTTCCAGCGCCAACCTCCAACTTAGACAGTAGTATGCCTTTGAGGGACGAAGAATTTGCGCAGATTGTGGTCAGATACAACTTGGGAGAGGCTCAGTCGCGTCAAATGACAGGAACTCGCTACAGGGTAGTACTACGGCAGTCTAATAATATTTGGAGGAGCCGATGGACTGATAAAGGTGCCTTTCATCGTCGGTGCCCACTGAGCCGCGAGCGCGCCGGCTATTTATCGGGCATCATAAGTCGTGGCAGTCCACATCCAAATTGGGACAAGCACTCTTTGCCTCCTGCCTCTACGCCGTTGGTTCGGTATCCACTGAGCCAACGCGTTTATGGCCAGCTCAGCCCTCCAGATATGTCCTCATACATGCGGGTGCTCACCCGAGCCGCTCACCACCACGTCCCGGACGCCAATCTGGCTCGCTGGCTGTCCGATTTATGAGCCAACTGACGCCGGAATGAAGCACCACTTGGCTCGCGACATTCACCATCATAGCTGCCAAGAAAGCTGCCCGGTTTACAACAACAAATCCAACCCAATCCATGGGCGCGATCTAACACCACAGGAGTTCGCGGCGTGGGTGCCGTATATCGGCGACCTACCCCAGTTCCGCGCGCATATTCCGACGCAGTACCACCATCTCATCGCCTCGGATGCCCCCGACGTGTCCTCGCTTCCCAAACACCCTCTATTTTCGCCTTCAGACACGCCGCCACCCGTATCGGTCAGATACGACGACTTTTTCGCGTCGCTGAGCAACAAACCCGCGAAACCTCGTGAAACGCGCGTAGCGCTCGGGTCTCTTCCGCAGGACGTCGCGAGCAAGCCCAACCGCACCTATGACGAATTTTTCACCTCGTATCTGGGGTTGCGCACGAGCCCCTCCGAACCGTCGACACTCCGCGTCTCGCCTGATGGCAGCAGCGCCTCTGCCGATTTGACGGCGTCCGCACGGGAGCTGATGGACAGGGAGAAGCGTCTTAAGGACATCCAGGACGCTCTTAGTAGCAACCAACTTTCTCCGCCGGCGTTCAATCCGTCTAATACATCCAACGGAGAACAGGAACGCGCGCTGGCAGAGAGAAAGAAGCGGCTCAAAGAGATTCAGGATGCTCTCAAGAATAGAACTTTTCCCAACGTCTCGCCGTCGCTCGCGGTACCCTACGAGACCGACGGGAGCCAGCGGGACGGCGAAATAACCGATGCCGCCCAAACCAAGCCGAAAACCACCTTTAAATCGTTCTTCGACATACCCACACAATCCACCGTGCGCCCGAATACCGAGTCGGGGTCGGAAGCCGCGGCTGCGCCCGCCATTTCCAATGCGAACTACCATGTTCTGAGATTCAACAAGCCCATTCCGATTCCGCAGACATATGACGCCTTCTTCGGTACGACGCCCTCCACCTCCCCCGCCGACCCATCCGCGTCCGCCAACTCGTCGACATTGCCCGTCCCTGCGCCTGCGCCTGTGCCTCCCGTTTCCGCGGCCCCGCGCCCCCGCACGCGAAACCCCAAAGCAAGGCCCCCGCTCGCGCCAGCACCCCCACCACCCCGCATGCCCACCCCGCCGCCCCCGCCGCCGCGCGACCTCGCAACCCTCTCCCGCATCCTCGACGCCGCCAGCGCCGCCACGCTCCGCGCGACGCTCCTAAGCGTGTACAGCGCCGTGCCCGCCGCGCAGCCCGCCTTGTGGGAGCGCCTCGCCACGACCGCCAGTACCGCCGGGGAGGACCCGGACGAGGGCGGCGCGCGCGCCCTGCGCACCGTGTACGTCGCGCGGACGCAGACGTGCCGCCACTGTGCGGAGGAGTTCGATATCGTCGCCGCCGCACGGGGCGGGGGGGAAGCACAGCCGTGTTGTTGGCATTACGGTCAGTCTTTCGTTCTACTCATCATACGTATCCCCTCCCCTCCCTTAATTAAGGATGAATCGATTTTCGAGGATACTGACTCTTTGTTTTTGGTTTATTTTTGATTTCGTGATAGGCACGGCGCTGTTCGACCCTGCGCTCGCGCATGCGTGGCCTCCGCCGGGGATGGCGAATCCGGATCCGGGGATGTACTTCTGGGACTGCTGCGGCGCGCGGCTGAGCGCGCAGGTGCCGGGGTGCATTAGGACTGCGCACGCGCCGCTCGCGCCGCCGAGCGGGGCGCCGATGCGGATATTACCCACTGCCGGCGGCGACTCGGCGCTTACGGGTGCGGGGGCAGGGACAGGGACAGAGGTGGGGGTGGGGACGGGGAGCAAGAAGCGCAAGAGGGCGAGGGGCCCGACGATGAGGTGTGCGCACTGCGCTAGTGCGTATCGCGAGAACGACGGGGGGAGGTGTCTGTGGCATGACGGTGAGTCGCTGTGCGTCTTGTTACTGGAATTTATTTCCTGAGGGGTTTGACAATGTAGGGGTGCTGGTGGGAAGCGGGGTGCCGGGGCAGCCGAGGAGGTGGGTGTGCTGCGGGCAGGATGAGAGCGGAAATGCGGTGGGGTGCGTGGAGAGCGAACATGTCCCGCCCAGGGTTACGCGTCCGAAGTGAGTGGGTTGCGATGGATGGATGGAAGTCCTGTATATATTTCTCGTGGATCGTTCGTTTGTTCCGGTTTCAAGCAGTACTGCTACGGCGCTAAGTGGGTAATGATGTCAGGGTTGAATATTGGATGAGGTGTCCATTTCAAGTCGAAGTTGCAGATGTTCAAGGTCCGAATCATTCAAACTCTGATATCGTGTTTATTAAATTATACATGTATTGCTCTAGCGTCCGTGTCCGTGTCCGAATCATCTACTTCTCTTCTTTCAAATAAATGCGCATGCTCAACAACAGCAGGGAATTGGGATGATATAACAACAGCCGCCGTCTGAATGAATCAAAATCCATGATGAGAATCCAGCAATTACCAACAGAGTTTCGCAGAATATACGAACCTGGGCACGGAATGCACCCTCCTCTGAGCCTCGACGCTTCTCCCTGCGTCACGGTTATTCCATTCGCGGACATGGTCGGCGCCGCGCGCGGTTGTTCTGTAACTGTTACAGGCGTCTTGGAGCTGGGTGATGTGTGCGCGGCGGGAGGGTACGCGGGGGTTTCTGAAGAGGTAGTATGTTGGGTCATTGAGGGGGACATGGTGGTATTGGGAAGGCAGGCCACGCCGCTTGGGGCCGCCTTTTTATACTCAGAAAACACATATGACGTAGAATTCCTAGACGGGAACCCTAACCCCACCGCTATCCTAAGAAGATCCGCGATCGTTATCGGGCCGCATTATCTCGCTTGACTCCCGCTACCACCACCATGCCCCCCGCCGAATATTTCCTCAGACTCCAGCACGGTGCATATTCTCGCTGGACTTGATCTCACTACTTAATCTAATCTCCTGTTTCCCCAGGTATTACGGGCGGTTTCGCGCCCCCGACGCCGGACGCGGTGTACAGCGTTACGCAGTCGCCCAATGCTGCGCTCCAAATAACGGCTGCCGTGCGCCCATCGGGGACGCCGGAGCTCCAGGACGCAGCTCCAAAGTCGCTCAACCCTGACAATACCACCGCCGCGCTCGTCGATGAGCTTCACGGGATTCTCAAGAGCATCCCAATGGAGGAGCCGCGCGGGAGCGAGGACATCTATGGGATGGATACGAGCATCGCGTGGGGGAGTGAGGATCTTGAGTGGTATAATGGCGGACCGCAGGGGTGCGGCGGCGGGAACAGCACCGTCAAGGCGACCGCGGAGGACAAGGCCAAGTTCAAGCGCGCGGTGGAGATTGTGGATGAATTAGTCAAGAAGGCGCAGTAAAGCCGTTAGGGATTTTGAGGGCGATTTTGCCATGTATATTTTACGTCTAATGATTGGTCGTCTCTCTAGTGTATGACAACACATTGAATGGTGCACGAGGGTTTAGAGAATATTCAACATAATCCTGCGCTGGGGTACAAATATAATGATAATCGATCGAGGCGCGCAATTTTTTTGCTCATTGAACCAAATCCCTTGCAAAGAGCTTCACAGTCAAGAAAAACGTTGGGAGTGCCCGATTGTGACCCTTTCTAAATTTATATACAATTTCAAGAGATATCCAAAGTCCAATCCAGACCAATGAGAGTCGCACCACTGTCCTCCTAGTGGCCATTAGACATCGCTCTCCGATTCAGACTCCTCATCACTGCTTCCACTGTAAGTATTCTTGTCTTCCCAGAAATGCGGCCTCTCCATCGGCGTGGTCAGAATCTCGATCGTCGCACCACTGGCAATGACGCTCTGCACTATCGTCGTGCCCGTCCCGCGTGACTTGGATACCAGCGACTGGAAGGCCGCCTCCCCAGCCGCAGCGGATTCGGGTGGAAAGTTGATCCCGGGGTGCCCCGACGCACCCGGCTGAATCACCTTGACGCTGTACTTCTCCGGTACCGACCGAAAGTCGATGCAGGGCATCAGGTCCTCGTGCGGCGTGTCTGGGAAGTGCTTCTCCGCCAGCGTGTGAAAGACCGCAAAGTTGACGTCGCCCTCCCACTTTGCGAGCCCGTGGAGGGCCGTGAGATCGGTCTTGGGGCGGCCTTTGTCGCGGTGGCCTGCATAGGTATGGTCGTTAATCAATTATTCAATGCAGATTCAGAATTACGCACCGACGTACTCGGCCCGCAGGTTTGGGCAGTCCCCCCGATGATATCCCTTCCACGCGAGCTTCTGGCATTCTGGAGAGCAGTAGTGTACCATTTTACAGTTCCCGCACTTCCTGAAATTATTTTTGACGTCCAGGAGTTGACACTGCAATCTGTGTTAAAACGAAACAGCATGAGCGAAGCGATAATACCTCGATATAGTCGCATGTGACGGGCATCCCCTCCTTGTCGAGCTTGTACATATGCTGGAGAGGACCCATGCGCTTTGCTAGGACGGTAACGAATGAACGCCATGCGGGTTTAATCAGCAGCTGCGCGATCAGCGCCTCGTAGTGCGGGGTTTTTAGTTTCTCCATCGCCGACATGACGGCCTCTATGAAGGAGCGATACACAAGGTAGGGCGGGAGGACCTTGCTCAGGATATGCAGCGCTTGTTGGGTATTTTCCTGTGGCATCCGGGAGAACACCGGACTGCAGTCGAGGAAGGCGGGGAGGAAGCCCGCCTTGACCGCGTGGACGAGCGAAAGGTAGTCGTCGCCCTCCAAGTACTTGGCGAAAAAACCCAAGCACGAGACCATCATCGAGACGCGGTTTGGAGTGGGGTCCCGGACAATGATGCGCGACAAGGCGGCGAAGGAGCTGGTCAGGATCGCGATGACTTTCGCGTCGAAGAAGGCGCGGCGCAGGGCATGCGGGTAAGTTTGACAGAGGCCAAATATGAGGTCGATATGCCACGACAAGGCGAGGGCGCGTAGGTCGGAATCTAACGCCTTCGTGGCTTTCTTGACCCGACCCAACACGAGCTGGACGATAAAGTCGACGTCTCCCCCGGCGGCCCTGATCACCCGTGTGTACATGTCGCCTCTGCCGAGAATGTGTCCAAATTTAAGGAGAGTCCCCAGCGTCGCGGATGGGGCGGGGCCTAGTACGATGGAGTCAACGCCCGCTGGGATGTCCTCCAGCGCCCACAATTTCGTGACGAGCTCGATGCACCCGGCCGTGTTCAGCATGGCCACGACAAACTGGTTGAACCGCGAGAGGACATACACGAGCTTGACGATCGCGTCAAGGAACAACCGACGGTCCTGCGCAGACTCGGAGGCAACGCGCGCGTCGTAAATGTAGGAGCACCACTTGAATATCCCCTGCCACCCACTGACGACGGCGCGGCTCTGAGCTGCATACCTCGGATTATCCATGAGAGGCTCCATACCCCCGAGGGCTAGCAGTGAAAGGTGCGCAAAATCGGCATCGAGTTGCCACCTGCGTGGAATTTGTCTCGAGGCGGGAGCCTTGTCCGCACGGAGATGCGAGAGAAACATGTCAACGGCGCCAAGCTCCATAGTCTGGGGGACGTCCGCCCACACCGTGGAAAGATCTAACAGCGCAGCTAGGCCTGGGGGGGATTGGCGGCGCGCAGTCTCGATGTACTTAATAAAATGCGCCAGGTCAGAATGTTGACCCCGACGAGCCCCACATGCAACAAAAAAAACGATACCTTTGCGGGGGTTGCTGTCACTTTACGCACTAGCTCGGCGTGGTGTTGAGCATTCATTGCGACCACTTGTCGATGAGGTTGAGGGAAACAGTGATCTGCAACGATGTGACAGTAACGCAACAGTAACATTTCTCTTTGTGCTTTCCTCTCTCATTCGATCGGCATGGCCTGTCTCCAGCGTCCGCATGGATCCACGCCCGTCTTCTCCACGGTCTCGAACATGATTCCTATCGCTCCAAAATTGTGTAGATGCCTCATTTCGTCGCTTGTAGTATGTAAGGCCATAGATATGGCGGTCGTTATTGGACAAAACCCCCGTGGCCATGCGTGATCATGCATGGTCATGAATGGTCATGGATGGTCATGGATGGCCATGCATGAGCATTGATGGGGCATTCATGACCATCCATGGTCACCTGTCCACGACCCCTCGTGCGCCATGCATGGCGAGCTAGTACGTAAATAAATCACTGAGTTTTCCCATCGATGGCCATGCATGCTAACACTACTTGTTTGGATCTCATATTTCCTCATCCCATTTGTTTGGGCCTGCCATCATCCTGCATTGGGTAGGTAGGTAGGTAGGTAGCATGGCGGCCGGTCCCGTTGAAGAACACCGGGGCCCAGAAATTATTCAAGTTCAATTGAACTACTAGCAGCTGCACGAGCATAATTTGTTGGTTCAGTCCCAGAACATCTGAATTTCCAGTACTGCAATATAACCCTTCTTTGGAGTCCTCTGGTCGCCGTAAAAATTTCTCGGGCATGAGAGACATACTAGGCAGAGCGGTGAAAGTCTGTTTCATGTACTCGTGTGCAGTGACTAACATCGAAGACGCGGGAACGGCAGGGTGATATCAATGTTCCCGGAGACTTAATGGCACCAGAACCTGGGCAGGTGAGAGGACGGCAGCGGGTGGGGCGGGGCATGACAAAATAGGACAAGAAACAAGCCGAGAAGATCGCTGGCCTATTTTGGATGGCGGGATTTGCCAAATGCGGAACAGTTCCGAAAATAATGATGTGTCGTAAATGGCAACATGAATGGCCATGGATGACCATGCATGGTAGCATGAATGGCAGGCATCAATGGGCCATCCATGGTCACAATAGTCAGTCCTCAATACGTAAGTGCTCATGCAGTGGCCATGGATGGCATCGCATGATATGGAAACTCTGACATGGGTCGTCATGCATGCTCCATTCATGCTCACCCATTATTCATCGATGGTCATGCATGCTCATGCATGAACATGCATGGCCATTCATGACCATGCATGGTCATTGGGGTTTTGTCCAGTAAAACGTGTTATACATAGATAGCTATTTGATGGGCTAAAGCTGATATTCGGCTGATATGTAGGCTTCTCCCATCAACCCTGAGTCGTTGCTCTCAGTTGTCCCTTATTTTGTCCTCTTCCTGAGCCCCAAAAGCCATTAAACGGCGACAGGACATTTGATAGTACATATTTCCGGCTATTTTAACATACTGTCTGGCCCTTGAAAAGATATGTTTTCTACGTGATTAGCTTGCGCTTTGACCAAACTCCCAAGGTGCGGCGGGACGAACCGAATGCCCACAGACGTCGGCAGAGGTCGGCAGACCGTGCCGACACGCGGACCTACCGACGCGGGTCCGCACAGCCTGTGCCGACGAACTCTTTGAACGCAGTGGTTATGTAAATAGGGTCACTTTATCGCAGGATCGTTTTTTCAGCTCTTAAACCGACAAAAGGCGCTTGAAATCAGGTCTACTTCCGCGTGAATATCTAAGCAACAAACCGGTCGCACTGACTCGGAGTGCTTCCAATAAACAAGGCAGCAAAAAAATCCAATAATATTCCAATTTAGTCAGTCCTTGAGTGTGGTGTGCTTGCAAGGCATTTCAGACCGAACCGGAGGGTGAACACGCTGTGTTTTTTAAACGGCAAGTGGTCGGCAGGGCGTCGATCAATCTGCGGATTTGATGTCGACAGGCTACGTTTGGCGTGCCGGCACAGCTTGACCATTGTCGGCAGGGTCTGCCGACGGGGCCTCTAAACTGGTGAACCAGCAGGGACCAGCTGCCTGTGTACATTCTGAGTGAATGGGGATTGCCTCGAGTGTGTGTGAAGGCTAAGACCAGCGGCAGAACTGCGGTTTCTTTGATCCGCAGGTATGTATTACGGAACAAGTCTGCAACGCTAGAGTTGCGTTCAAAGAAGTTCCTCAAAAGACATACCACACACTCGTGAGCAGCTACTGCCCCATACTCCCTGAATACATTTTTCGTTGTCAATGAACAACCGATCATTTTCGACTACCGCGCAGACCAGTTCTCTCGAACCCGGCCAGCGACGATTTGAATCCATCATAGAAGTCCAAGGGACAAAAATATCTATGTCATTTTTTTTTCGTTGTTTATTATTCGGTCTGGATCCGAGGTTTAAGTCCGTGGATTTGAAGGTGCTCGTGGTTATTTACCCGTTGGAATGAAACGGTAGCCTGTCTTGCCATACTATACTCATCTTACGGGTCAATTGGAGCAGTTCCCTGAATAGCATCCAACCGTGAGACCCCGGCGGATCTCGGCTATTCGGCTAGCGGCAAACCACGACCAGTCACCACGGAGTACGAAACACAACCCAGAACCGCAACCGCTGGTTGTATATTCACGGATCTTGAGCAAATAATATTCAACGAAAAAAGCTTTTATAAATATCTGCGGCGGTCTGCTCCACCAATTATTACGATATCCCGCATACTGGTTGTTATGAGCCATGGTTTAAAGGCTGTGCCAAGGTATTAATTCACCAACATTGCCCCCATTCATTACCTCTCTCAATCGTCTTGGTTTTACACAAATGCTATTCTTTCCCGGGTCGTCTTCACCGTGGCAGCTGTGCTTGCGTTTGTTTCCACAGTAAAGGCCTGTGTGGAGTGAGTTTCTCATGTCTGTCGCGTCAAGACTAGTGCTCATATTTGCAGCGTAGAACAGCGGCGACGGCTACCCCAACGTGAGCCCCATTGTTTCTGTGAATACCGCATCTGATACACAGGGATGCTACCACCAGAACTCTTGTGGAAGCGCGGCGTTCGGGATTCAGGGAATTGCTGGGTGTTTTCTGCGTGAGAAACTGGGTTTCTTCTTAAAAAAAGCAGATATCTCTAAACGCCACACTAAGAGTGAGCAGATGGAGAATTCACGTAGTTGTTACATAAGTTCAATGAGCCGTTACCTCGAGAATTCATCCTTCCACTTCTAATTGTCCCACTATAGGAGTTCCTCTCCGAGAGATTTATCAGTGTGATTGTTGCCAACTTTCTGGCCGATTCGATTGAAGGATACTGTAATGTTCAAGAATTTTAATTGAAGAAATTCAACCTTCTGTTGAACTTCGTCACGTGTTTTTCGGTTCGGATGCGGGCCGGTCGACTCGAAGGGGCCGACGGGGCCCGGACTTGGGCCCGGTAAACCCTCTTAACCGTTATCTTTCCACTACCTCCATGGCGTTCCTAAAAAAATGGGCTGGCTCTGCTCAACTGCAGGCCCAAACCGCTAATGGGACGCGTCCTCGGTACCTTCCGGACGGACCTGAACGCGGTCTTCCAACTCTCCCGAACGAACTCATCCCAGCGGTCCTCACACGCCTCGACAGTCGCTCGCTGTACTGTGTTGCTCAAGTCTCGAAACGCTTTAACGAGATTTCGACACGGGAATGGCTTGCGCGGCATGGCATTACCCCTTCCCAGTTTTCTTCCGGACAGGTAGTCATTCAATCTGACCCTCCTGGCGAGGCGTTCGCGGCCCTACGCAGCGCACTCTTCCTGCGCGTTCGCCCTTTTACGGACCTAAAATGCATCATGCCCCTCGTCCTCGACGCCAAAATCATTTACCAGTTGGATGGGCTAATATCTTGGTTTTCGCCACCTATCGTACGGCTTGCGACCACGGAGCTCGATTTTGGGTTCAACATGATACCCCACGCGACAAGTTCGAGATCGCTCGCTCGTGCACTGACGAAATTGGTGTTAACCGTCACAGGCGACTGCCCTACGACGGTGTTTGTGCTGAAGGACGGTCTTTTCACATGCCGCCCTGATGCACTACGGCGCTGGAGCCCTGCGACGGGGCATTATGAGGGCGGGTGGGCGGAGTCCTCGTATTCGACCGTTAAAATGCACGACGAATCGCGCCAGCGCGTTCCGAGTATCCGCAACCTCCAAACCCTCAGCGTGAAATATCCACTCAATCCAACGGCCTCCGCGCCGTTCGACAAATGGAAGCTCGTCGTTGTAGACGCCTCTTCGCTCACCGATCTTCAGCTCTCCATCAAGCTCGCCTATAAAAGCTTTTTTCACTGAATATTGTGTGGTTTGTGGTGCCGTGCTCGAACACCGTACTTTCCGCGTTTTGTGCTCCGTACATCTGGTTTGCCGAGGCTAGCCGATATCCACCCGAGATCGGCCAACATTCTCATGATCAACCGATCAGAAAATCGCGGTTTTGGATGGCAAGGGGCCAGACTAGCTGAAAACCATCTGAATATATTTCTCGCTCTGAATTACCAACATGTAAGCTGAAAATTGCTTTGAAATGGTTGTATGCGGTGTGGCCATTGCAAGGCAATCATAAGGTCCGACAAAGTCAGGTTTTGGGAAGACAGGGGCATTACTAATATTGTGAGCATTTAAGCACACAGATATTTGGATCTCATATACAGTAATATCCTTGCAGACATTGAGAGACCAAAAGTGTCAACCAACAATCAGCCGCTGAGAGTCAGAGATTGCGGCAGAATGATCCGGCTCATGGCAGATTCCCGGCAACAGCTTTGGCAGGTCAAGAAATAAAGCACGGCACACATCTGAAGTGAACGTAAACGTGCTAAAGCCGTGGGATATAAACAACACCGGTGGTACATGAGCACCTTTCGGCACCACATACCACGGTTTTGACAGCACGTGTTTGTTGTACAAAGTACGAATTTGTGCACGAGCATGGTTCAGGTTGTACGGTTTGGTGTACATTCTACGACCCAGACAGTGCGATACAACATGCAGTTATTATTCAGTGATAAATACTGTCATACTCGCCCCACACGAGTGGTCTGCCATTCTTGGTGGGCTCGCGCTCCCCGCGCTCGTGTGCGTCGGGTTGTGGGCGGAGGCGATCAGCACCGCGACGAGCACGCGCTTCTTCAACCGCCATCCAAAGATCCGTACAATCAAATATATGTCGCCCGCTGCGGATGCGCTCCCGGTAAGCTGCGCGCCGCTCCGCCTTCCGCGCCTAGAGAGCCTCAACACCCTCGCACCGTACCTCGTGCACATCCTCAGTCCGCCTACACAAGTCTACGCATGCGCGTCGGACGAACCTGCGGACTCCGGCGCCTCCTCCAGCTCTAGCTCCGGCGTGCGCTTCCCGCGCCTCGCGCATATAGAGCTCCGCCCGCATTTGCGCCTGCGCGAGGCGCTCCTCCTCGTGAGTATGCACACGCCACTCGCAGCCCTCACGCTCTGGTCCCTCTCCGCCGCGCAGTTCGCCTCCCCCTCCGGCCCCACGACGTGGCCTTGGCTGCCCTTCCCATCCGTGCGGCGCCTCACTTTGAACGAGATGCGCGGCGTCATGTCCGTGCTCTCGAGCGGCCTCCCCGCACTCCTCGCACATACGTTCCCCGCGCTCGTGCGCGTCGAGGTGAACTACGCCTGGGCGGGCCGCGGAGATATTTCGACAAGGCAGATGGAAAAGGAGCAGCGCGCATTTGTGGAACAGGTGAGAGAGCGGAATCCGGGTGTAAGGGTGTTTTTGTTTGATGGGAAAGAGTATCCGATCTAAATCTATATAACGAGTTGCTGCAGGGACGCGTGAGTATGTATAGTAGTATCTATCATAGGACAGATCCGTGTCCCGATTTCAAAACTGCGAAGCGTCTCCTCGACGGTGGCGTTTACCCGCCCGGAGAACAAGAGGACAATACCCGTCATCCTATACTACTCGATTCAGCCAGGAATAATCATCGGGTAGCTTTCAACTCACCGGTAGAGGGCAGTGGTCATAGTCTCATGCTCCACCTTGTCAAATATTTCGCCGTTCTGTTCCAATAGTGTGAATATCTCGGCTACATGTTCCTGCGCTTTGCGGGAGGAGCCCGAGACTTTGGAAATTTCATCGTCCAAAGCAACGGGGCGAGGGGCAGTCGTAGCGGCAAATGTGGTTATGTCGGCCGACGGCAGCATTTGAAATCGTTCCAATAAGTGCTGCGGCGGAGTTGCCATGTCAAATGGTCGAAATGGACGAATCGGGCTGCAGGGAGGTGAAGTGCTGCCGCTGGGGGTTGATGTCAAGGAGTCGAATCGGCGAGTTTAAAATACGAACGGAATACAATACTTACTTGGCTTTTGGGGCCATTGCTTCGCATGGCAGTACGAGTCCAATTTGTAGACGACAGGAAGTCAGTCGTAGTCTACAGAGAGTGAGTAAGTAAGTAAGTGTGAGTACGGAATACACGTAGCCTCAGTCGTACAACGATGTGTAAGGCTGAGGGTCGTTAGGGGCCGAAGCCCCCTTAAATATGATCGAGACGAAACAAGTAAATAAACGATAAGAACTAAACGCTACTCGCCATATAAGGAGATTCACTCCTCAACACAATTTCATTTGTGGTTGTTCCTATTCATGATCCTTATGATCCGTGCAAACGGAGAGCCCGCTTGAGAATGAGATGCAATTTCAACCGACCCAAAACTTGCTCGGTCGAAGCGGCCTGCAGCCGCTTCGACCAGCTCGCATTGGGCCCTTTTGAATAAATGTTTTTAGCAAAAATTCAATAAAAACCGCTGCTTCCTTCTATTTATCACCTTCACGTGTACGTCACGTTGCAGATTAAGTAATTTTAAGGATTGATGGTATTACTACTATTGGTAAATATTGCGCACGTGCCGTCACGTTTCAAATTTTGATGGTAAAAGAGGATGCTAAAGAACGATTCCTATTTAAAAATAGGACTCGTAAAAAGGAGATGCCGCGAAGGCAAAAAACCTCGGGAAAAGCCGATTTTGGTTCTTTTCTTAGATCTATTTGCAGCTGCTTGTCCCCGGCCGCCGCGGCGTGGGTCCCGCATCATGTCAAGTCCGAGCGCGGACGAGGAGGGCGTTCCATCCTTCACCGACAATGCAAAGGCTGTGGCGGAAGGACGTTCGGTCTCTTTCGAAATCTTCTGGCGCGATCACTACTCTTGGCTGAAAGAAAGTGGATATCTACTGCGTCCGCAATACTCGCCTGGCTGGTCCCCTCCGTCGAACGTCAATCGAATCAACATGTGGGATAACGAAGAAACGGTTGTGCCGCCTTCAAGCGGGGTCATGGACGCAACTCGAATTTCAGACGGCTCATATGTGATGCTCAAGTGTGCTGGACGGTTGGGCGGCGTGTCCGAAGATTCCATCCCCTCCCCAGAGGTGTACATCATCCAGAAGCTCTCGTCAGAGCCCTTGTATCTGTATCCGGAAAACCATTGTGTCCGCTGCATCGAAATTCTCCATGTGCCAGGAGAGGACATGCATATGGATCTCATCGTCATCCCGCTTTTGTGCCCGTGGAACGAATTTCCGCCCACGACGATTGGAGAGGCTGTAGATTTTTTCTCTCAAGTCTTCGAGGTCAGTCCAGGATTTTCCCTGTGCAGACGTAGCTCAATCAAGCGTCACAGGGGTTGCAATTCATGCATAACCACAACATATGGCACGGGTGCGTCGATTAAATTACTGACTACTATCCCCTTCATTCTCTCCCAGAGACTGCAAATTTAACAACATTATGATGGATGCGTCCCCAATCTTGAGATATGATCCACATCCGTGGAATTTCCAGCGAACTCGGGAATATACTCGAGTGGTGCGTCCCGTTCGAAGTCGCGCCCTCAACCCAGTGAAATACTACTGGATCGACTTTGATCTTTCCGGAGAGCACGATCCCTCAAGTGGGCCACCCCTTATAAGACCCCGTTATGGTGGGACGTCTGGCGTGCCCGAGTGGGCTTTCCCGGAGCGTCTCTGCAACCCGTTTGCGGTGGATGTTTGCTGTCTAGGATATACGATTCGTGGATTTTTCACTGAGGTACGGTACATTTGCTAGGAGTGTGTGAAGGGGCTAATCATATTCTTCGCGTACTAAGGGCCTCGCAGTTACGCCTCCCAAAAAATATAGCGGCTTCGAATTCATGCTCGATCTTGTGGCAGACATGACTCAAGAAGACCCTACTAAAAGGCCCACCATGGATGCTGTTGTCACCCGCTTTTCTGACATCAGAGCGGGATTGAGCCAGTGGAAACTGCGCTCTCGCTTTACAAGATACAATAATCTGTCGGTTCTTGAGGTCATTCGCTCGACCCGTCATTGGGCTCGGCAACTTTACTTCATGGCAAGACGTATACCAGCCATTCCTTCGCAGTAGTATCGAATTTAGCTCAGAAATAGTAGGCATTTTTTCTCAAGTATGATACTGCTCTAATTTTAAGAGGAATTTGGACCGTCTCCCTCTCTATAAAATTGCATTGTCTGAAGCCTTCAAACTCCGCCGGGAGATTACCGTGGTTTGGTGCCGGAGGACGTGGAACACATAGACTGCCATGACGACGGCGACGAATCTAGTGGCTTCGCCACATTGAAAGGCTTTTAGAATTAAAGGCTCCGACTCCAACCTTTAGCAATGGGACGAAAAATAAATTGTCGATCTCTGACGGCTCTCACTGTCTCCGACGTCCGTAGCACCGTCTGGCAAGAGTCAACACACTGATCATGTTGAGGACTCGGGCGAAGTTCCGGGTGCGCTCTTTTCGGACACGAGCGGCCATGTATTTCTTCCATGCATATGAGTGGTCGAACTCAAGGGGCAAATGTTTGCGATCAACGTGATTGGCAAATATACACATATACACTGTCCAGTCTGTCCTGAACTGCCACCACTACGCGCTTCCTGTCGTCCGTCTGCCAACGATGCCCATCGCCAGCGAAGAGTCCGAGGTCGACATTGAAGTTGAAGAAATGCAGGAAAGCAGCGAGGATGAGGACGAGGAGGGCAAGGAGGACGAGGAGGATCTGGGCGAAGACGAAGCTCGAGTCCGAACCAGAACAGGCTCAAGTGGTACGTTACAAGCCTTTATTTGCGTGCGGAAGTGAAGCTTACTAGTCTATTCGCCTTTCGAATAGGTTGCCGCCCCGCTCAAGATAAAGCTGAAGCTAGGCGCGCCGGCTGAAAGTAACAAACCCAGCTCGCGTCGATTTGTGCGCCCGAAGAGTTGGTCGTTCTCGAATCTGTATATTTGACCATTCTAATCAGTGTCGTAGATGAAGATGTTGAGTCGGAGGATTCGGATTCGGACGACTCGCGCTTCGATGCATACACTGCGGCGCCCTCGACGAGTCGGCAGCTAACGGCACGCCAGGCAGCCCTGGCGAGCGCCATAGATCCCTCGCATATCACTTTAGGTGCGTAGTTATTTTTCTATTTAGACACATTACCCACAATTCTGCGTAGATACTGCGAAGGGAAAGGCTAGTAAGAAAGCGCAGCTACCACCGTCAGAAGTCGCGCTGCGCAAAGAGGAGAACGCGCGGAAGCGCAAGAACATGATAGAAAAGAAGCTCGAGGATGAGAAGGTGTGTCTATCCTCCGCCGCGCCCGGCACTCACCGCAAGCAACTGTGAATCTGATGGATTGGACGTAGGCCGAGACGATAAATCGCCTGCTCAAAAAACAGTCCCGCCCCAAGCACAAGCGCACCTCCGCGACCGCTACTGCCGCGCAATCAGACGAGGACGTGGACATGGAGGAGGAGGATGACCGCCCACCGACGCCGCCTCCGACGATGTACCGATGGCTGTCTACATCAATCCCGCCTGCCGCCAGCGTAGACTGGAAAACGTTCCAGAAGGAGCGCAAACGGGGGCCCACCGCGTTCACGTATCTCGCTATCCCGGAATCGCTGCTAGCAGCCACTCCCGCAGTGCTGCTCCCTGCGGATGTTCGGAAGGAAAACGGGGAGGTGAAGGGGATCGTGAGTGAAGCCGCCACTCCTTCGGCACCGGCACGGTGTGCAGTGGCCGGTTGCGGGGCGACACGGAAGTACCGCGCTGTGGGCAAGGAGTGGGGCGTGGGCGCGTGCGGGCTCCCACACTTGAAGATCTTGGAAGGAAGGTAGAGTTTTAAAACGGCGGGAGATCTTTTGAGCGGTTTTGCGTTGCAATTGGAAACTAATGTACATTATAGCCGAACCTAAATACCGTGTTTATCATTTTCACTGTGCCAACTCTATACTCATTGGTCGAAAACTGTCCCGTTCGAAGCCGATCTCAAGTCACACGAAAACCCTCGCTTGACATCAACTCGAAGGTCCAGGGTTGGCGATAGCTGTGAGGTTAATAAAACGGATCGAATGTGGATCGGATTCAAGCATCAGTCGTCGAACTTGCTAATGACCTGGGGATTCCCGGTCCTCGTCGATGTTCTTCTAACTTTCTAAGTAATGGCTGCAAGGTCTCGTATTTGTCGATCATGAAGAAAGGTTGGGTGTTGCGAAGCGGTATGTCGTACGTTCCGAAGGCAGTCTGGCTCATGTTGACTTTTTCATTGCCGCTAGTCAACTTGTTATCTAGTTTCAAACTTCGACGGTGCGAAGATTTCTCGGCATGATATATACAGTATGCCTCTCATCTGGCTTCCGCGTTCAATCCAGGAAACCCGCAAGGGAAAGTCGTCCTTGTCTGCACCCCATCAAATACACCTGTGTGTGTAGGTGGGAGACCATCGGGGACTGTTAGTTATAGAGCTAAAAAGTTGCATTAATCGCTGCATTATAGTGGGGATATGCCTTCAATTCGATCATAGGAATCTGGATTTTCGCCCACCGATAACTACGCAGTTCACATATACGCTTCAAGCCCAGCTAATCAGCCAGAGGAATCACTGTCTATCGCTCGATCTACTCGCTAAGCGTTCAATGTAAGTTCAATTGTACGAACTGTTTTATTAATCCAAATCGAGGGTACATTTTCTTTCTCGAATAATACAGCTCCTTCATGGCGATGAAAACAAACTCTGCAAATGTGGTCAGCTCGAGCATCACTTTTGCTGTTGTTTTTTTCCTCGCTCAATTTTTATTCTATCGACTCAATTTCTTCTGCATCATACTCCGCTGTCTTGTTGCTCAACGTAGAGACTGGTACCGAGTCTACACTTGAGGTCAGAAATTTGAGTGTCGAAAATTTTCTAAGTCAGATTGAATCATCACGTGCCCAAATCAATGGACTTTCTACGGTTAAGTTCTCCCAGTCTCTACGTTCCAGCATCACTTTTGCTTTTTTTTTTCTCGCTCAAATTTTATTCTATCGACTCAATTTCTTCTGCATCATACTCCGCTGTCTTGTTGCTCAACGTAGAGACTGGTACCGAGTTTAGGTTGGATACTGAAAATCGGCCATTTTGAACTTTTGTCCGGACTTTTTCTATTTTCTCACGCTTTCTGAGACTGCAGAAATCAATTTTTCGGCAAAGCGGTCACTTTCGACTTTTTTGGGTCCAAAAATTTGGCACTTTTTGTCCGGATTCCCATATCCGACCTATAAAAAGATAATCACCGGTCCTAATCAAACTTGGAAAATTGATCCGAATCCGTTACAGTAGCACGTCACAATCTACTAGCTCCGACTCCTGTATCGCAGACTCGCAATGGATCCTCAACACCAAGAACTCCTACGTACTAAAGTTAGTGCCACACCAAAAAAGGTACCTCCCCCATTATTTGCGAAGCGTCCGTGTCCTGACCGCGACTGGGGACAGTACATCCAGTTGGCTCGTCGCCAATCACCTGCAGGCCTCGCTGCTCTGCTAGACCTCTCCGTGGTCTGGGCGGAGGTTCCTCAGACCATGGAGCTTGGTGTCATCGACATGCTCCTCTCTCATCTCCGTGCCAACAAGGTTCCAGCCTCGACAAACATTCTGCCCAAGTGGCAGCTTGATGCCGAATTTGCGCATCTCTCCCTAGCAGCCCTCGGTGAAATAGAGCGTTTCATGGATGGACCACGGTACCAGTCCCAGATTCAAGCCGTCCTTGATGGCTGGCCTGGAATATTCAAGTGGTGCGCGTACATTTACGATGTGCGCGTCGCCTCCGAGTTTGCGCAGGACCGCCAGACGTATTTCGACTCGATCGTCAAGATCTTATATATTCTCGCCCGATTCAAACCGTTCATCAAGGCGATGATCGAGACTGCCGGCTGCCTGGAACTCCTCACCAAAGCATGGGCTCTGGAAGACATTTCAGCCGTGGTTGACACCGTCGTGGCACCCTTCCCAACTGCGACGCTGTGTTCCATCATTGAATATGCGCCAGTTTTCGGGAAGGATGACATGCATCAACGGATGATCAAGGCTTCCGGTGGAAACATTGACTCCATTGTTCAACTTTTATTAGGCCGGGTCAAGAAAGCCAACAAAGTCACGAAAAGCATAAATTCCGACCCAGGAACATTCGCCTTGTCATGCCATATCGACCTCGTGTCTGCGCTCTGTCAACCGCATCCTCATCCTCTCCGTCGAGCCTTCTACGACGCAGGGTTTATCACCATTCTGACCAATTCCTTTGTCGCTTTGTCGCGCCTCTATAAAAGCTTTTTTCACTGAATATTGTGTGGTTTGTGGTGCCGTGCTCGAACACCGTACTTTCCGCGTTTTGTGCTCCGTACATCTGGTTTGCCGAGATTCACCCGAGATCGGCCAACATTCTCATGATCAACCGATCAGAAAATCGCGGTTTTGGATGGCAAGGGGCCAGACTAGCTGAAACCATCTGAACATATTTCTTGCTCTGAATTACCAACATGTAAGCTGAAAATTGCTTTGAAATGGTTGTATGCGGTGTGGCCATTGCAAGGCAATAATAATAAGGTCCAACAAAGTCAGGTTTTGAGAAGACAGGGACATTACTAATACTGTGAGCATACTTCATGTCTTAAGCATACAGATATTTTGATCTCATATACAGTAATATCCTTGCAGACATTGAGAGACAAAAAGTGTCGACCAACAATCAGCCGCTGAGAGTCAGAGATTGCGGCAGAATGATCCGGCTCTCGGCAGATTCTCGGCAACAGCTTTGGCAGGTGAAGAAATAAAGCACGGCACACATCTGAAGTGACCCTAAACGTGCTAAAAGAATGGGAAATAAACAACACCGGTGGTAAATGAGCACCTTTCGGCACCACACACCACGGTTTTGACAGCACGTGTTTGCTGTACAAAGTACGAATTTGTGCACGAGCATGGTTCAGGTTGTACGCTTGGTGTACATTCTACGACCCAGACAGTACGATACAACATGCAGTTATTATTCAGTGATAAATACTGTCATACGCCTCATCGTCCAGAACCCAACTTCATGCTCGGTTAAGATGCTGGTCTCTTGCTTTAACTTTTTCTCGTATTACTTGGAAGGTAATGACTACCTTGTGGTAGTCCATGCATTTCAGGCCGGGTTCCTCCCCGCTTTCGTCGACTGCAGTCCCCTGTTCTCGCGGATGCCCGAGGAAACTCTCGAGCGAGCGCTCGCTATCGTTAGCGCATCAGCAAACCCTGGGTGTGCTACCTAGGTCTACATAGTTCCCATAGTTGCCATAGCTCCTGTATTTACCATAGGAAGGGTACCCTCTACATAGTTCTCCATAGTTTGGTCGGAGTGCTACATAGTTCTCCATAGTTTTCAGCAGTACTACATAGTTCTGTGTAGTTTGGTGGTTTGCGAAGCTTTGAATAAAATATAACTAGCAAATAAACTGTGCCCTTTTACATTTCATTGGACTGATGATGTTAAGTACTATTATCCTAGAAATAGGCAAGTAAGGTAGATACAACTATTAGAGAAGCTTGCAAATAAAGTGACTCCTGCGTGAGTCGAACCGGCGACCACCGGGACATAATGTAAGAGTGCAGCACAACCACTGAGCCACACAACCATTAAAGCAACTGGTAGGCTGTTCAATATAAGGGGTCACCTCCCTCTCACAAACAACTGTCTGCTCCCTGATACAACTCCAGTAACATCGTCATATAGATAGTGATAAATTCCAAACTAAAGTACCAAAACTCACAAAGCTCCACAAAGTCATCTAGCAATTTCCCTCTAAAGCCTTTGCTTTATTCAGCTGTAAAACACAAAATAAATTCATAGAGCTATTCTGAACACCATAGAGACAGATGAGCTGGACTATGAATATTTTTGTGAAGAATCTTGGTTATGTAAATAGTTTATCAAAGAGCTCTTCTTTGCTCTATCTCAATGAAGTACTGTGGCTTTTTGAAATCTAATTGTGTATCTGAAATGCCTTGTGGCTCAGGTGCCTACAGGAATTGAAAAACTATGTGAAACTTCAAAAAACTATGTGAAACTATGCAGCTTGGTGGCAAAACTATGTACAACTATGCAGCTTGGCTGCAAAACTATGTACAACTATGTAGCTTTGACTGGAACTACAGAGTCCTATGGCAACTATGGCAACTACAGCCAACTATGGCCAACTATGGTCAAATCCAGGGTTTGCTGATGCCGATGTGCTTCCACCCTACCTTGTGTATCGCTCATTTATCGAGGTCGCCTTGACGGCGATATGTGCGTTGGAAACGCCGCACTACAAGGCACTTGTCCTTGCAAACCTTGCAATCGCAGCGGTGTTACTTCCATTGGTCGAACTGGCCACAAAACGTCAGCCTCTTCTGGAACACATATACAAACTAGAGAGCGAAGGGAAACGCGCCACATGTGGCTATGCTCCGGTATTTCACACTCGACGCTACTTTGTACTGTTCGCGGACTGACCTCCATTACAGTGTCTATCATGTCGACGTCAAAAACAAATTTAAAAAATGTTCCGCCTGCAAAGTTACGTATTATTGTTCCCCAGAGTGCCAGAGGCTCGCGTGGAAAGCGTCGCATCGGGTTGAGTGCAAGGCTGCCAAGGAAGAGAATGAAGGTGTGTAGTGCTTGCGAGCCGGCGTCCAAAATCCGACTAACCTCGAAGCTAGCCCACCGTGGCCAAGGCCACCCCAAGAATGACATCCAGGCGCTACACGGTCTTGCACAGTGGGAGGCGAACTTCAACTACGCTGCTTTTCACGATCTAGCCCGAAAGCACTTCCCCAATACACCCCGCGAAAGTCTGATGCCTTGCATCGACTTCAGGCGGGTGCCGGAGGAGTATAGCGTCAAAGAGATCAAGCCCGGTGCATCCCAACACCCCGGTGTTCTGCTCCTGCCGCGAGACGCTGCAGCTGCCGAGGCGCGTTTCCAGACGTTAGTTAACGAGTTCCAGGACAGAACCCTAGTTCAGAGCATATACGTCGCAGGGGGATGCACCAGCGTGACGGTAACACCGATGGAAAAGAGGGGTTTCTGGACCGAAGAGAATGCGTAGCAGCGACGAGAAAACGAAAGAATTGTAACGTCACTACTCTCAACACTACGGAAAAATATATATATCTCGGGTTGAAATTGGGGATGGGTTGATTGGAAAACCGGTTGCGGTCGAGGTGAGAAGGCGTTTGAGAACCATGAGAGACGGACGAGTACGAACTGGAAAAAATTGGAATTGCTCGTGTTGCACAATGGCTTCGACCCGCATTCCGACCAATGAAAGTTTTGCAATTATAAAACCGCGGGTTACAACGGGAATGTTGTACAGGTCATTCGACGTTTGTTAGCTAATGTCCGTTATCATTTATATAAGTAGGCGTCCAGGTTTGTGCAGTCCATGAGAATAACATAAATTCGCTTCGTGATCATGAGAACAGGTCGGAAGATACTGCCGCGAACACGTCAGAATACCCGAGCACATTCCGAGACGACGCCGACTCACTTGAATCCATTCCTAAGGGTGTACGGCGCGACGTCTGGGGCCGTGTCGCCTCACATGCAAGGACATTGCGTCGGGCTGGGCAATTCCGGGCAAGGGTAGCGACCACGTCCACGGGCGAAAAAAGCTCATCGAAACTCGGGTTTGTTCGTCGTCATCAGTGGAGGCGGCGGAAGCCACAGCGAGGAGGAACGTGAAGAGGGTGATTAAAGAGAATACAAAGCGCATCCTTGGGGAATCTGTACATCTTGGTTCAGTGAAGCAAAAGTCGGAATTCAGACCACGCACTAGGTATTATGGGAGAAAGAAAAGGGAGAAAGAAACGAAAGGGAAGAAGATTTGTCGGCCTTTTGTCTTCGACACCGCACGGCGTTTTTCTCCGTTCACAGCCTTGCGGCTCTGTCGGATGTTTTACGACATCACCTGCCACAACAACACGTCACAGCCACCCCGACGCGTCTCCGATTTTTGGCCGACATGTCTGAGTCCACCCGATCTCTCACCGACGTTAAGCGCGAAAGATCCACAGCGTGCACAATTTTCCTCTCCAAGAAATCAATTACCCTACGAGAGTCAACCTATTTCTCTTTTCATTTCCCAGTCAATTGAACTTGAATCGAGCGTCAATGAGAATATAAGTTTGTAGCGGTCACAAAAAGGTCGTGTGGTCCATTCGAGAGCCACCGATCCACAAAAAAAGGCAGTTTGAAGGGAATAAAAGTCTTCAAATTAAGGTGCGGAGCAAATTCAGAACGTCCTGAGCTGTCCATTTGGCCGGCATCTTGACTTCAACGAAAAGCAGCGCTACGGGATACATGGATGAAGGAGTTTTCGGGGCTCCAGTTTGAAATGAGCGGGCGAGATAAGAATAGCGCCACGTGGGTTAAAGGGTTATAATCGCACCCAGCTTGAAATGAACGGGAAGACAAGAATAGCGCCACGTGGGGTCGGTTTGGCCCAGGTGGTTGTAATACTACCTACTTTACCATCCTGCGGGAGTCAAGTTGAAGTGGTTTTCGTAATCATGATGGCGAGGCACCACTTGGCTTCAAGCCCCGGTGAGCGAGATTTCAACTATCGGACTCCAACACTTGATAGTTTTCGTGGCTGATTTGAACGAGAGCTTAACAAGATCGTTGAAGATTGCGGAGCTGATTCAACCATCTAAACTCCGCCGCCATGAAGAAGGACCGGAATGGTTTTCGACTTGATGGAAAGATCGGGCATGGGAAAGAAAATTTGAACACAGAGTTTTTTCCAGTCATGTATGCTCTACTTGTTACAAAAGAACCGACGTGAGTCGAGTCAGCATAATTCTAGTTTTGTGCGGGACGGGAAGGTCTTCTAGCGAGGAATCAGTTGAAAGACCCTGAGAGCCACAAAGGAGTCGGGCGAACGTACCTTCAGGCGTTAACTGACTTCTCCTGGTTCGCCTTTTTCGCCTTCCTGCCCCTCCCAGTGCGCCCCAACCTGCGAGGCCGTGAGACGGGAGTGGTCGCCGTCAAACCCGACGTAGATGAAGCAGGAGCTGCTGGAGCGACGACCTGAGGGGAATCGGATTAGAGGGCTCGGTGATGGTCTCGGTAATAAGCAGGCGTACCAAGGTAGGGATCGTCTGCGCTGCCGCGGCCGCGTCGGGCGCCGTTGAGTTTGCTTGTGTGCCGGGGTCGACTCCGACAGCGTCACCCGCCGTTGGAAGTCCTGGAGCGATGGCGGCCGGGTTGGTGGTAGATACGGCTATCCGGTTTTCATCGGGGTTGGACGATGACGCTGCGGACGTGGAGTTTGGATAAGACATATCTGCGCCTAGGAAGGGCTTGAATGAGCGAGGAAAAAAAGGGGGGAGGGGTGGACTCACAGGATAACCGGGGCTGGAGATTTCTGGAGGGGATGGCGGTTGGAAGTAATTGGGAGATCCTGGATGGGAAAGCTTTTAAGTGGCCAGGCCATGAGGCGAATGAGGAGAAATGGAAGCTCAATGCAGACATTACCTGATTCTGTATTCCATCAAGTCGATTCTGTATCTCAATCAAGTCGATTCCGGATTCCTATCAAGTCAACCCAGACCTCAAACACCGCACTTCAATACCGCTGCCGCCGTGTTCAGGGTGAAATCCTGCGCGAAAGGCATGCAGCAACCGACTGATGCTAGCTCAGCGTCGAAGCTACGGTGCCTCTCGTGGAAGCATTCCACCCTCGCCATGCTGGTGTTTAGTTTGTAGATGACAGCGTCGTTTGTCAAGTAGGACGCTAGTTGAACAGAGCAAGGAAGGGTCATAGGGCCATATCGCAATCAGATTGAAAAAGTCACCAACAGCTTCCATTTTGTGATCTCCGCCAAAAAACGATCTTAAATTTAGGACCCACACAAGCCCTGGAAATATCTCACAGGAGTCCGGAGAATACTGACAGGACTTCTCTTCGCACGGGCCCTGGACGTAGTTTCTTTTTTCATTCTGTGGAATTGGCGAACTCTTTTCAGTGAGTAGCATTACAGCAATAGCATCGATGGATATGCTGCATCTATGCACATCATCCAGCCTCACACCCGATAGCCGTTCGTCGGCCTTCCCCAAAACGAAGCAAAACAGACGATAATATTCCAAGCTGACCAATTTAGTGGCACAAAGTCTTGTCCCTGCGCGCGCACATACAATCTCGGAGACGCCGCATCACCTTCGGGATGCCTCCGCCAGCGGCCACGCTGGCTCACCTCTCCAAATGTATTTTTCGATACCGAATACGTGGTCCCCGACGCTCAGGTCTGTTCCGTCGATGAGGCCCCGCGGCACTCTTCGTCGGGACGGCACACCGCACATGGGACGCACTCGCACCCCCCTCCAGGGACACAAGAAATTCCGTCATCCGCGTACCACCACGGCGCGAATGGATAGGCGATCCGTAGACGTCGCTTCCAGCCGACCCGAAAACAATAGAGCAACGGGGACACACAGACAGCCCCGCATCAAGTATCGGAGTTAGAGGCCGTGCGCGGCATCGCACCTCGTCGAGTTTCAATCCACCCGCGTCTACGAATTCCCTCGACGTAGGCACACACGACGGGCACGACACACGCATACACGACAACGCAATGTAATCGCCACCACCACCACCCATTCGATAGACGCCGCCGGGTGACATTGCGGCGCTCCTCGACTGAGCCCACGCATTCGTACCTCCCCTCCAGCCGTGCACTCGAGGGCTAGGGCAGGTACCCACGAAGAACACAGTTGTCGTCCCGCACAATCGACAGCGCAGCGATGGCCCTACGCCCACGCACTCGATGCCCGGTATCCGACCCCACCTCCGCGGCTTCACGGCGCTGCTCGGCGAGACGCGCTACCCCACGCGCTCCCCCAGAACGGGCCCCGTCCTCTGCGTACACCATGGCGCAGACATCGCACCCAGGAGTCGACAGCGTAGCGCAGCGACTACCCACTGCCCACCCCGCACTCGACACCCGCAATCCGACGCCCCCTCCGCATCATCGCGCGGTTCCTGGTCGAGCCGTTCTCCACACCCCTCCCCCTCTAACATGGACACAAATGAGCCTCGTCGTTCGCAAACGCCGCACGCACATCGCACCCGCCAACGCGCACCACGAGCACACGTAGGCCGCCCGCCGCGCAATCGCAGCTGGGCCCCGCGCTTCGTACCATCGCGCCACTCCTCCTGTAGTCGCACTCCAGACACACCTCGCCCGAGGCTGGCACAAGAAAGCCCGAGGCTGCTCCTCACCGCCTGCGCGCACGTCGTCTTCACCCCCGAGAAACGCTTGCACCTACCGACTTACCTATTCGTCCAGCTGGAGAGGAAGAGTCTGACACCACACTGCCAGTACTGCAGCATACCCCGCCCCGCCTCGCACGGCCGTAATGTGGAACCGCTATCTCGAGCTGATGCCAACGGGGGAGGAGCGTCTGTAGACCACGGGTCACCAATGCGCGCCCATCTTGTGTGCATGTCGACACCCCCGGACAAAGTGGCGCGCCTACCCTCGAGTGGCTGTGCAGGCGCAGGATGACCGCCGCCACCCGCCGCCCGACGTGCTACCCAAATCCACGTCATCAGCGGAGCGCGGGCGGGTAGGGGTCTGGCACCTCCCGATACGCCTGCGCCTGCGCGTCGATTGGGAATCGCACGGCGTCCAGATGGCGTCCAGAGGTATGCTCACTAGGGGCCAGCCGATACCCAGCACCCCGCATCCAAGGGCGTTGGCAAGGAGTACGCGTACTACTGAGACGGGCAGGTATCAAGGGCGCGTCGCGCCGTCGTCGCCGCGGGCGGGGAGTGGACGGTCCATCTTGATAGACGATGTCGATTGGAAAAAGGTGGTGAAGGCCGCACATCTGTGTAAGAATGCACTGGCCTTGCCTCGCAAAGCACATAGAATGCGTAACGCTGAAACCCAGTCAACAGCTGCTTGAAGTTGGCATGTCCTGCACGTACCGGACACCACGCATGCGCCGAGATGGCGCTCCAGCCTCCAGGCTGCTTGCAGATATAGACAGATTAACGATCCCCTTGCTCAGCGAGCACGTTTCCCCAGCGCGATGCTCCTCAAGCGCGCAATACGCGATTCTATAAGGTCCTCGGGCCGGGCGGGCACCGCACCGCCATCGCGCCATCATCGTGCGCCTGTCCCGCCCCGAGTCGAAGAGAGTGTGGCGTTTGCGAACGGAGAGTATGTATGCTGCCGAAACGGGTAGGTGTCGGGGCGCGTCGCGCACCTCGGCGGCGACGGCGGTTAGATATGATGGCGAGGACGATTGGAAAATGGTGGTGAGGTGCGGGGAAGGCGCGTAGATGGGGGCCGCGTCCATACCGGTACGTCCAGACATGCCAGCTGACCTCCAGGTATTGACTGCGTTGCGAGACTAGGCCAGTGCATTCTTGCGAAGATGTGCAGCCTTCGGCCTCCAGGGACGCCAGGCTGATCCGAGTCTGGACAAATTGACAGTGACGACGCCTCCGTCACCCCTGATCGGCGAGCACCCCTGCCCGATGCTGCCCACGCGCGCTATACGATTGTGCAAGGTTCCTGGGGCGGATGGGAACGTCACCATCGCACCGTCATCGTGCGCGTGCCCCGCCTCGGATCCAAGGAAGGTAGGTGTCTGCTGGGCGAGAGTGTGCGTGCTGCCGGAACCGCACTCGTGGTCGATGCGCGTCCGTCGACGAGGGCAGTGAGGGGGCGGTCAAATCTTGATCACACACAAGATGGGGAGCCGGTGGTGAAGGCCGCACATCTGCACACATAATATTCGGAGCTGGAAATCAGCCAGCATCAGCACGCCTTCCCTGGCATGTCCTGCACGTACCGATATGGACACGGGCCCCATACACATTCCAACCTCCAGGAAGTCTGGCAGATATAGACAGATCGACGATCGGCGCCGCCGAGCGCGTTTCCTCGGCGCAGGATGCAGCCCTCGTCGTCGTCGTCGCCGCCACCCTCCCCGCGTGATATCCGATCCGAAGGGATATCGAGCGGGCGGGCACGGCGGATCGCGCAACCGCGCCCTCTCGGCTGATGCGTCTGTGCCTGTGCGCCGAACAGGTCCAGACGGCGGGTGAAGGTGCGCCCGACAAGGGGTGACAAGATACCCAGAGCCTTGGGCCAAGCGACGTGGGGCGTCTCGTAGGCGAGAGTCCGGGCTCCGCCGAGAATGGACTGGAGAGACGTTGAACGTGTGCGCACGATCGCTGATCGCTGGGCGCCGTACTTCGTGGGGAGGAGGGCGCGAGATGGACAATGGCGATGCCGCCCACGAAGACGCACATAAGCCGAGATAGCCCTAGGTGTAGGTCCGTTTCATAGCGCATCGCATGGAGTGAGAAGGAGAACTAAAAGTGGCGTCCATCAGCATGTACTGCAAACGCAATGAATGAACAAGTTGGGCTACGTACGCCATCCGCGAGTCCCGCGAGGATGAGGAGTGAAGTGAGCGTTGCGAGCAAGCCGCGCCCGCGTCGCTCTTGCCCCTCGGGAGTGTGAGGTATGCGTTCCACACAGGTCCTCGCTGCACTCCTGGCTGCTCCGCGTCATGCCACCTGAGGATCTTCAAGGGCCACCGGCATCGACAGCGCTGCGTGCACACTTCGGTGTCGCACAAATTCTTCGGTTCAGGGCAAACGCGCCTGATAGGCCTAGCTTCCGCAGAGACGACGCATCTCCTCCGAGTCTCCCATGGTAAACGCGAGTGTAAGTGCTATTGCCGGGTGATGAGACATAACCGTGGTCCTAGTGAAAGAGGAAGACCTGGATGAATTATTCCTCCTTCCCGGCGGGCCACTGCCAACCTCCCAACGAAGACTCATTCAGACTACCGATTCGCGCCGCGCAAGTCGTTCCCGTGATTCTTGTCGCCCAAGCTGGCATTGACACCGGAGAGTGATTTGCCCCATGCATGGGCGGTCGGATAAAACTCCAGTGAATGCTAGTAATAAGTAGGAGGAAAAGCGGCTCGATTTATTTATGCACGTGCGCATCGCATATCTCTTCTACTAGTACTCCGAGTCTCTCATTCTCTCAGTCTAGATCCTCACCACATCGTCCCTGGCTTGAACGATGTCTGCTGGTTACATCCTTCAAGAGCACCTTTCACGATGGCTCTCGCGTTCCGCTGTCTCTCGATTCGATCCCGAGCGATGCGCGCAAAGTCTTGAAGTTCTGGCGACCATTCGCTCTGCAAAACGTCCCTTTTCCGCTTCTTTGTGGGGCAGCACTTCGGGAGGCTGTAGAGGGGAGCACCCGCCGCCATTTTTCTAGCCGATATTGTTTCAGTCTGAGGCCATGTCTCACCCGCTTGGTCTCCTTTTGGCATATATTTGACAATATATCCACCCTCGTCGGGTCCCTTAGTGACTGAATTGTCTGCCATAAATATTGCTCCTCTTCTTCTTCGGAGGCATTCTCGGCTGACCTCCCTCCAGCAAAGTTCCGCATTTATCAACATGATCGATCTATCTTCCGAGCGGAACTCTCCGTCGTCTATACCTTCATCGCCATTCTCTCGGGCGGCAACCTCTCTTTCAGGTCTCCATCACGGATATGTGTGCACGAAAACGATCCACCTTTGGCAGGAGACGCCAAAGTTATCTGATCGCCCTGGAAGTTCTGCTCCCCGGCTCACTTGAGACCGTAATCTTATTTTTGCTCTGGGCAGGGGATATGCACGCACCTGGACCATGGCACACTCGGCCTGTCTGGAGCACAGGGTCGTTCCAAGGCTGCGTGTATGTCCAGGCGTCGATTTCGCATTCTACCCAAAGAGCGAATGGACTGCTACATGAATAGCTTAGCATCAATCAGCCTCAGGTTAACATCGGAGGCCCTTACACTCCGTTTCAATATGGCGGGCCATGTACGAACCCGAGTACGCCATGGTCTGTATTCAAGTATCCGTACAGGAAAGCGGATAGGCTTTACAGCGAATTTCATCCTGAAGATGGGGGTGGGACTCATGCAGCGCTCAGTTGGCGCTGTCTCTGCAAAAAGAAAATTACTGAATTTGGATCTTGCCGGTTTTCTTCTGCGTTCAACAAATCCAATCCGATGCAGATTAGGGCTCAAATCCGACATCTCTTCCGATTAGAAGCCTTTACTTGTTGTTGACTTTTTGCCGAAATTTCGTCAACCCTAATTCGGATCGAGATGCCGACATCCCAATCCAGTTAGCCGATCAAATCCGAATCCTCAATGTGTCACCACGCACCATCGTCTGACACGACCAGATCCATGGCGAGCAACGGATTGTGTTCGTTGTGCACGCCCCTCAAGGCTGAAGGAATCTCACTGGACAGCAAGTGCACAGCATCGCAGGACCATCACTTGAATATATCACATCATTCATCATGCTTCTGACCAGACCAGTGCTGCCTGAGGCCTGAGCTCAGCTGAGCTCTCAGTCTCTCTCAGTAGAAAGCCCCCACTCGTCTCTCTCGACAATGCCCATTTCTTTCACCGTCGCCACGCACTCCGCTAACCCGGTGAATCTGCCCCAATCCTACGGTCTAACTCCCGAGGAACTTCTAGCACAAGCATGCGAACACCAGTATAAGTCTGCAGGGAAGGTCCTGGGCTCCTCATTTACGACTGAACTGCATCAAAAGTCCGCGAAGAGCTCGCTGAACCGGCGACTCTCGAAGCTCAATCCGTTCGCCAAGCAGTCAAAGCCCAAGGCGCCTGAGCCCGGGCTCGGATACGTCGCACCCCCGCCCGAGCCTCGCGTCCGCGACGTCATCCCCACCCCAAACGGCTTCGTGAACACGCTCATATCCGCGTACAACAAGCACCACAACCTCATCGTCCGCCCCGACGACGTCTGGATCGCCATCCTCGCGCAGTTCAACTTCTATGTGAACGCACACGCGGAGCTGCTCCGCGCGAACTTCGTCGCGCACGAGGGGAAGAAGGAGTTGAAGGTACAGACGCAAACACCGCGCGAGGCGATGGACTTTGCGGCGCTCTCGCGCCAGATGGTCGGCCTCCTGGCAACGGCCGTTGTGGACCCTACGCTCCGTGCCTGGGTGATGCCCGATTTCTCGACCACGACACTCAAGGACCAAACCGTCGGCGCGATCGTCATGATGTCCACGCTCAAGGCGTATTTCGAGTACGTCTTCGAGCAGATCGAGTGCGGCATCCCGCGCGTCACTATCGACGGGACGAAGGCGGACTGGGAGGACATCCTCCGCCGTCTGGAGAAGCTAAAGGAGTATGGGATCGAGACGATAGCGTGGTACCACCTCCTCGTCCCCGTCATATCGCGTTTCGTCAGCGCGTTCGACGTCCCGGACGCGGCCGCGAACGTGGACTTCTGGCAAAAGGTCGCGCATTTCGAGGCGGGGGGAAGCGGGCCTAGCCACTATTCCGGCTGGATCAACGCCTTCTGCGTCTTCAACGAAGAGGGGAAATGGATCGGGCTCCCTCTTTACACAGATGCACGCCATTTTAATTTCATATGACCTCCATTCCACGCACTAATTGAATGTCCCACAGAACATCCACTCCGCCAAGGCCCCCGAATCTCTCTCCGCGAAAGAGTTCTGGAAGGCCTACTTGAAGTATCCTTCTCCCCAGAAGCTGGTCCTCGATGAGACGCCCTTCCACATGGTCGAAAGCAAAAACATCCCAGCAGGCTACGTCGAGGTTCCCGTCAAGCTGGCTTCCCAAGGCGACCCTGAGCCCCCATGGCCCTGTATCATGGTCGCCGGCGTCGTTGGGACGCTGGTATCGCGCGGTGCTGAGGCGAGCGAAGCCGTGATAGACACAGTCCAGCCTGTGCTGGGTTGGTGGATATATAGGGAGAAAGAGGTGAGCGGGATTCGCGATGATTCTAATGTTTTGCGCTATGATAAAACGCTCCCGCAGACTTGACGCCTCGATTGTTGTTCAACCAAGATTACTGCTTGATTGCGGCACACATTCATGATATACATCCTTCCGCTGACGCCCTAACAATCTCGAGAGCCCAGACTTGTTCGTCATGGACTCATGGCCCGTCAAAGTTTCGTATGTAACCTTTGCATGCACGAAATGTCATTCTGGTTTGGATTTTGCGTAAGTTGGAAACGCGCAGGGGCGATTGTATGTTGTCAGTTCCTTGATGCGGACCTTTCATGAAGCTTGTCACATTTTGAAGTTCATTTACTCGTAATCGGCGGGAAAGTCTCCGGAACGACTCTTCCCTGTCTGCTCCGACTTTCGACTGGAATTCAATTCTGTTACGAGTTGATGATGCTCTCCTCTGGCTCTGGAAACACATTAATGAAAGATTGAGCGTCACAAGAGGTTTAATCCGTTTCTCAGAACAATTGCTTCAAGCAATTGTACCGAGATTCATAAGTTCATAAGTTCTCTATCGAGTTGACCTGCCCTGACTACTTGGTCCAATAGTTTACTTCAAACCCGGCGTCTCTGGCCCTCAAATTCCAGCGGCCCAACAAACTCGTCTGACCAGTTTTAGAGGGAACGAAGAGTCGTGGAGGCAGTGACCACCGAGCCAAGCAGAAGCGCTTCCGATATTTCCGGATCGTGTTGCAACTTGCGCGTATATATGGACCGATGGACCTGGTTTGCCAAGGAGAACAAAGGGACGGCCTCAAATCTCGGAGCACTCCTCTGCCTTGCGCACACTGGCATGGTGGAAAAGAGCACAGTTTGGTACCGTAGTACGGTAAGCCACTAATCAGTTGCGAACTTGAATGTCATTGAATGGCGATTCAGATTAAATATGCAGTGGCAGTGTGACCTACTGGGACGCTGAGATATCATTGAGCCCGACTTTAACCGTCAGAAAAAGCATGTCTTTGACCTTGTTGAATCCATTCAGAGTTAGAGATGTTTGTGTAGGAAAAGGTATCGGCGGAGCTCGGCAGACGCGGCCGCGGACCGTCCCGAACGCAGTTTCATTGATGTATCTGAATCATTGTCTTGGTTCAACAACTATCTCGCTCTCATGTAATTTTTCCAATTTGCCGTTTGGTCGTCGCTCAACGTGCGCTCAACCTCGACGCTGAGTCCGGGGCTCCTTATGTAATCTATCTGAAAGCCTCGGCGTTCTAGGCTGTTCTTACATAACAAGAATCGCATCTCACGGTTCATATTGACTTTACCGAATGGAGATTTTCACTCGCAAACCTAGTCTCTTTTTGGTTAGATACGCTATCCGGACCTCCCCGGACAGTAATGCCCTCATTTGATGGTCGTTTTTCAGGTGTGATCTTGTCAGATAACCCGTCCTCACATGCTCAAACTAAATGTACACGGCAACTTTGAGTGAGTATATGCAGACACCGGAAATACCATCGTCGCCTTGGCGAGCCACGGAGAGAGAGTCAATCGCACCCAATGGATACATGACGAATAAGGTTAACACCACCTGTCCATCTTCATCACGGCGTCTCTGCATGTCTCGTATTCGAGGCACCTTTATATGGGCGCCACCACTGTGTTAGACGACGGCTTCCCTCATGCCCCTCCACCAATACCCTCTGGACAATGCCTTTCTCGTGGCGACATGGCTAGAGGTGGGTCGACACTCATCTTCTGGCATGAGACATCCATGACGAAGACCTCGATTCTCCTTGCAGGCCCTTGTATATGGTATGGATAGTTTTCTAACTAAATTTCCGTCTCATGAATAGACAGGATTTTATTTCTGTATATTCTGTCTGAGCATCTATGTTAACATTACCTCAACGCGGGGGAGAACCACCCACAACCAAGTAGTCTTGCACAATAATCATTGTCCCGATGATTCAGATGTCCTGATATTCTCTTCGCAGACCATCTTCGCTGCCTCGATTACTATGTTTATCTTGGCCACAACACACGTTGGTGCGTCACTTTCACTTCAGCAACCCCAACTCTGTCCTGAAATGCGACAGCTATCAATTGCTACCGGCTTATCCGCGGGTACGTCGATTTCGGCACTGCTCCTGGAGGGCCTGTGGGATATCTGGGCGTGATTTCGACTTGTAAGAAACATGCCAGCCTGCATTTTCAATGACTATAAACGTTCTTTTTCAGGGCATTTCATCTTCAAAGATGTCCTGTAAGTCGTTAAATTATTTTCTCTAGCGCCGTCTGACCTCTTGTGCAGATATGCAACACAGAGCATCCTAGGCGACGCAGCCGCAGTATGTTCGTAACTAGTTCATTTCTACGACTCAACGCCCATAGGTATACCGTTGCTGGATTCTGTGGAAGCAAGAATACAAGATCGTCCTTCTCCCCTTCATGTTACTTGTGATGAGTGCGGGTGAGTTGTTAGTCCCACATTTTGTTTCCAGTATCATGAAGGAGTTTAGTGTCGGGATACATGGTCTGTGGGCTGCACGCTACCATGGGCCCCACCGCCACGGTTTTTGATCCCCGTCTAACCAAATGGATCACTACGTTTTATTCACTCGCTGTGGCGCAAAACTGCCTGACCACAGGCTTGATGGCGTGCCGTCTTTGGCAGGGCGAGAGAGAGTCTGCACGGTTCCGCCTGGGCAGCGGTATATTTCTCCCGGTCCTTCGAGTTCTCGTCGAGTCCGCCGCACTCTATCTCTTCGTGGAAATCCTGCTTCTCTGTCTCTATGCGGTCCGCTCGAACGCTCAGTACATTCTACTCGAGACAGTCCCACCCATCGTCGTAAGTCTCCTCGTATGTCACATTTACGAAGAATAATGCGTCTGGTAGGGCATCACTTTCTCCTCGATAACCGTTCGTATCAATCTACGCGCGCACCAACAAGCGAACAATGTCAGACTACAATCATTTGGAAGCTTTGCGTTGCCTCCAATCTCCGTGAGCATGACCACGCGCGCAGAGACTGACTCCCATGTCAGTCTCGAGGCTAAATGAACGCGACAACTTGTACTTTGTTCGTATAGATTTCGTCACCCTTGCTTTCGTCTACTGTTTTCGTTCTGCTACAGTACCTACTGGCAAATACAGCTTTCTCTGAGTTACTGGGTCCAGGATAAATACATCTCACAGATCTGGGTCATCACCCGCATCGCCGGCTCATAACAACAGTATAATAAGTATGGCCATTCACGGTTCGAACAACTCTGCGTCGATCAAGCAACTTTCAACCCCTGTATTAAGTTCGAAAACGCGGGCCACGACATCGAGCTTCGACTGGCGGATCGCGGGGGACTGCGCAGAAGTGCTCGCATTTGGGAAGCTATGGTTAATGTGGAGTCGTCGGAGCGCAGGGAAGGCGTGCACGAGGAGTGCGGGGAGGCCCGCCAGCGTGATGTGGCATTTGTTGAGTTCCACGACGTCGACGGCGGGGAAGACGGGCCACAAAGACGCGTCTTCGAAGTCCGCTAGCATCCAGAGGCCTAGGCGCTGGATCGAGGGGTGGGTGCTGAGAAGCTGGAGAGCAGCGTAAAACTGGGCGTCCGGCCACAATTCGACGTGTGTAAGTTTGGGGAAGAGGAACTCCGGGTGCCAAATGCGGAAAGTGTGGACAATATAGTGTGAGAGCGAAATGAGACGGCGGAGTGTTGGGAGGAACAGAGGCGCGGACGGGCGAGAGAGGGCCGCAGGTGACATGTATCTGAGAGTGACGACGGCGTGGCGATTGAGGAAGGATGTAGAGTCCGCCAACGTGATGGTCTCGGCCCAAATCCCCACCTCGCGGAGATTGGGTAACGTGATGGAGGATAGAATCGCAGACCATTCCGGCGTGGAGAGTTGGATAGAAAGAAAGAGCTCCCCAATTTCCTTCGCATTGACGACAACCATCGTCCAAGACCATCTCGGCCTAGTGCGGACTGGATATTCGACGTCCAGTGTTTTGATGGAACGGATTGACGGGACCCACTGTCTTGAATCGTCGTGCATCTGCATTTTACAGTATGGGTCTCGCGTATACGGATTCCACAGCAGCATCGACCTGGGTCTGCAGGTGAAGATGCCATTTACTGCTACAAAGAGCGCCACCGGCGAGTCACCGCAGATGGTGGACATAAGCTTTGGAGTATTCCCTCCAATTGTCCACCCAACGGGACGTTCGATGAGGTTGCGTCCGAAATTTAAGGAGACCTTTCTGATACGTGCTGGGTGATCCCAACATCGTCTCAGCAAAGCCTCGATGCGGTGGATATCCTTTTTTACCGGAGAACCAGAAGAAATTTCGACGCTGAGACTTGTGAAAGTTGTCTCGCATAGGGTGATCGCTATTCGTAGAGCGCGAAGGGCCGCTGAAGATGTTATGGTCACGGTCCCGGACGCAGGCGAGATATCGTATCTCAAGAGCAATGACTGGGTCGCAAGATAGTAAAATCGTCTAGAGACCGCGACCATGATATGTAGAGATGTATCGTCCAGGACTTCAAGGACTGCGAGGAGGAGTTCGGTCGGCAAGGATGTGAACGGGTAATATTCTGGCTGAGATCGCGATTTCTCGTGTGAGGTCCTCTGAGCCCGACTGAGTGTCCATAGTGCGAGACGAGAGGGCATTTTAAAGATCTGTATGTTCTCTCCGGTCGAGTTTCAACGGCCAAAGCTATTGGTACCAAGTTGGCAAGAGATAAGGATCTCGTCACGGTCGTGTCACACTGATGCTTCAGTGGCGGTGCTGCTCGCGCTTGTTTCGAGTCTCTCCTACCACTTCCATATTCAACGGCAAGTGAGCTGTAGAATTTCTCTTCTTGCATTAAAAAATATTATTTAGCATGCCGGGGGCATATGACCTAGAGGAAATGCACAATATTCTCTCAGCCTCCGATCAACGTCGGAATCTTAATTCGTTGTCTGAAGAGGTCCTAAGCCGCATCTTCAGCCATCTGCGGGACTCAGAAGGACCTCCTCATGCTACCGCCTCCACAAATCATCACTGGAGAAAGGTGGCCGTCGGAATTCCACACCTATGGACCACGATTCGCATGAACCACGATCGTCAAATTTCTGTTCTGGGCGACATCATCAGCCGCTCCAAAAATCTCCCATTGAACATCCACATCCGGCTAGATGCGTTTAGGTACCGGTTCTTTACCGAGTATACCGAGGCAATCGATGCCTTAGTACCGCACGTTGCACGCTGGAAGTCTCTCTCAATTATCGCCACGAACCCTGTATTGCACAATATTCGCAATCGCGTTCACCGGCTGTCTATGCCTGCGCTAGAGCATCTCGAGCTCGTCCAGTCTGACACAGGTCCCATTCAACACTTCGGCCCCTTTCAATTCGAACCTTCCGTATTCCGTTCCTTGCGGCTCGAACGCACCATGATCTATGCCGCGGACGCCACTCTCCTCGCAGGCATCACCCACCTCGAGCTTGTCGAGTCTTCGCTTGCGATGCTCGACGAACACAAGCTGCTCTCGCTCGAGTATCCCACCCTGGAGCGGCCACCCAGCATGACCGCGGTGACGCACCTCGTCCTCGACGCGTGCAACCCCGCGTCAGACGGTCTACCCTACAGCCCCGCCTTCAGCACGGCGCATCTCACATCAGTCTCCCTCTCGCGCCTCGCAGCGCCCTCGATGGACCTCGTTCAGGCGCTCTCGCACGTGTACGGCACCGCGCTCGCCGCGCCGGCCCTACGCACCCTCGCAATCGCCGACATCGCAGGACACGCGCTCGTCATGCTCCTCGCCGTTGTGCGCGCGACGCGCTTCCCGCCGCTCACCCGCCTTTCCTTCTCGGGTATCGACACAGCGGGGATCGACGACCGCATCGTGCGCGCATTTGCTGATGGCGTCACGGAGCTCGTCCTTGCGCGGCTCGATCCCGAACCACTGTTCGTGCTTCTCGCGGACCCGTCTGTGTGGCCCGCGCTGGAGCGTCTGGAAGTCGATGGCGTGGCCGTCCCGCGCGCAAATCTCTGATATGTTTTTCACTGTATTACTTGTCTATACTGATTAATATGTCTGTGTGCCGCTTCAATTTTGGCGTCACAGTGCTTTTCCAGCTCGAATACCACGGAGAGCCGCCGCATCGCGGTGGTCGTACGTTCTAGGCCGCCCTCAACACAGGCGTAGCGATCTCAAATGAACGCCAACTCACAACTAGGATGTAGATCGTGGCCTTCATTCTCGTCTTCACGATCCACAACTCCCTGCGAGGAACTTCGTGAAAGTGGGGCCTAGGATCAACAGCTACTCCATTCCAGTGCTCTGTCTTCCTAGGAGATTGAAGCGAATAGCAACCGAGTAGGCCCAGGACCGAGCGACGCCCAGAGCCTAGCTTGAAAACCAGGGCTTGGGCCTGACCTGAGTGGCCTTGGGCTTCAGGTTCCCCAGGCCCAAGCCCAAGCCGACCGACAGATCTTCAGGGCTTGACCTGGCCTGGCTTGGGCCGGAGCCGGAGCCAAGGCCTGAGGTGTCCGGCCACTTTTAACGCTACGATACTTCGGAGTTTCTCCATATGTTTATTCATGTACAGGAAACTTATCTTCACATAATTCTCACAAATTGCGCCATCCATTGTTTTTTTTTATCGAGAACACGGATATTGCTCCAGTCAATTATTGGTGGGATTTTCCAGGCCAAACATGCGAGGTACGAGCCTTCGACTGTTATGGCTGTTTATAAGAAACTAGAAGCATGATGTTGAGGCTGTTTCGAGTTGAATCCTGGTCGAACGATCCGGATACTTCTTATGTAAACGGAGAGTTTTTCAAATCGTGATCATCCAAAAATATAATGTTCCGGGTATCATTGGATAGGCTAAGTACTCTAACTTAGTGGGTGGATTTTTCTATCATTAGTCTTCACATTTTCCTCCGCACCACTTGAGCCTGAGGATGCCAAGAAATCCGTTAGTAAGGATTCAAGGAACCTTACCTATCCAACTTCTCTACAAGCGAGAAGAATCAGAAGATGAGGCGAGGCCTTCGCCGCGCTGAGCACTAATCACGAGGCTGCGCCGTCGGCCGATACAGAACACGGTCACGTGAATGGCCATTGGGCGCGTCTCAACAGAGTCTCTGATCGAATCATCGCGATATCGATCGTTTGCTTCGAGGTTCAGCTTCTCGCTTCGAACTGTCACAAGGCAGGTGCCTACTAGATGCCTCATGCGTAAGTTATAAGGTAACTGACTCATCATCCTTAAGCGCGATATTATTATAAAGCACTTATAAAAAGCCCTATCATGTCAGTTGGAGCGGCGCGTTTTACCCATGTCCGAATCCACCCAACTTATCGATTACCGCGGCAACTGCCACTGCGGCGCGTTCAAGTTCGTGTTCAGGGCGCCAGCGCTCACGAAAGCGTTTCCGTGCAACTGCAGTATCTGCTACAAGGTGCGCTCCTCATTTGCTCTTCCTTGACAGTGCGAATCGATGGACGCATGTAGAACGGATATCTTTGGACCTTCCCGTATGGATCTACTTGGAACACCACGAAGGACCTTGATATCGTTGAAGGCGATTTGGATAGTACGCTGAAGTCTTATGAGTTCGGGAAGCGCACGATGGCCCACAAGGTGCGCTGCTCTGTTGCTCAACCCGCATCATCAATTCAAAATACTTCCGATCGCCGCAGTTCTGTCCTACATGCGGAACGTCAGTCATGGCTCGCAGGGAAGAAGCGAATGGGATCGTGTCTGTGGCGATCAATGTCAGTAAAGCAGCCAATTATTTAACAACTACCGACGAATTCAACAGCTCCGAACGCTCGCGGAAGTGGATTTCATGACATTTCCTGTGACCACCAGCGAGCGCGCCACCGCGGAACCCCCGTATCAAGTTCCCGAGGCGGTAGCTACAGGTCCAGTCCCCGACGGAACGACGGTGTACACGGGCAACTGTCATTGCGGCATTGTGCGATTCACGCTGCTACGTCGCGAGCCCCTTTTGGCGGCGAAGGCTTGCAACTGCAGCATCTGCTCTAGGGTGAGTCTCTCTAGATGTCGAGCATCAGTGTACTAGGATTTTATTGAGATGCGAACAAGGACGCAGCGGTGTGGGATTATGTCGATACACCCACCGTCTCCTTCCAAGGCTTAGATTCGCTGGTGGAGTATACGTTTGGTAGACGCGATACCTACCACGGGTTCTGCGGCGTCTGCGGCGTCGCGATTCGCGAGCGATATGTTGGAGGCGATCGTGATCGTAGGATGGCACTCAATGTCCGCACGATGAATGAGGTGGACTTGGCTACACTCGAGATTACGACGTACGACGGAAAAGCATTGCTGCCACCGTATGAAGTTTAGAGTGGTGAAATCGAAGATAACCCGTGTGTCTCTTACATTCTCTCATTCCTAGACTTTTCAACCACAGTGCTGTAGGCTTGAAAACAATCAACCTTTCTCACCATTTTCTTGCGCGTCTCCCGCAAACATGGGTACATATTCCCTATTAGCCGGCGAAACTTGAACTTCCGAAGTAGGGGACAGATTTCGAATATTGCGCTACTGTTGTTCCAGACTACATTTCGACTATGCATACCTCCGAGGCGACGGAATCGGGTAACTTGCCGAAGCTAGTATTCAACATTGTGCGGAACGGCCTGGAGTAAATCGATAAGAATCCCGTTTCCCGTGAGCGTCGGTGCAAATTGATTGCTTGCAGCAACGTTCTGAGAGGCAGATTAAACCTCTCCGGACGCTCAACTTTGAATTATTTCCTGCGAGAGGACAGCATCATTGACTGTGGACCAGAATTGAATCCCCGTCGAAAGTCGAAGCAGACATGAGAATCCGTTCCCTTCGGTCATATCTGAACCACTGTGCTCTTCTTGAGAGGTTCACATCAAGGAACTGACATCGTTTCTCCAGGGACAGCTAGGAACTCGAGTACCTGGGTCCTCGATTTCTATCTCGGCAGACTGACGGTCGCCTATAAAATACCATTATCAACTCGCCCAAAATCCAGTGAATCATGGTCGCCCCAATCTGTTTCATCCAAAGCCTGCTCATGATTGTGGACTATAAAGGACACGTCCTCGACCTCGCCAACAGCGCCAACCCAGTCATTGGACAAGTCCCGAATCCCACAGTCACCCCGAACCAGCTGGTCCGTGATTTTGGTTTCCGCAACATCACGCTGACCTTTGAATTCAGTGGGACCCAATTCCAGTCAACACGAACCAGACCAACTTCATTTTCGAAACCCCCGCCACTACCACAAACCCCGGTGGGCTCTTTCTGTCGTATGCGGGAGCCTCTACAGGCGGGACCTTGCTATTCATGCAGGCCATGGGGGAAACGTTTTCCACGGAATTCAAGCTCGATTGCGTCAACGCCACGTCCGGCCAGTACGTTATAAACATCGTAGAATCTCGTCGTACTCTTAACAATTATCTGCTAGTCTGCTTGAGGTGAACTCGGGGCTCGCACTTACAGCGTGGCCGGCTGAAGAGGGTAGTACCATCACCCCTGTACGTTCCCTTCTGCTGAAAAGTAAGCTGGCTAACATTACATGCCAAGGTCACATACGAAACGTTTACGGGCCGCGAGGAGCAAGTGTGGACCTTTGACGCCGTAAGTTAGGGCGTTTCCAGCGGATATTAGGAATATGTAGAATAAACCTTTATGAAGCAATAATCTTGGTTCAATAATTTCTTTGAAGCTTTAAGTCTCTAGCAGACAGCACATATCATTAGACGTGCGATATCCGCGCACTTCTTTCGACCAGCCCGTAAGTCGGAAGGGTAGAAGATAGCCGGTTAGATCGTACATTCATTCGTCGGTGCCTGCGAACATCACAATACTATACATCCAGCAGAGTTCAATGAGCTACAATTACAACCAGAAGGTCTGCAACCACGATTTGTCAGTCTCTTGGTTGAAAAGAAAATGAATGGTCTTACCTCCCTGGATCCCTCCGCCTCCCGCTGAGCGAGCAAGCGCGCCGCCTCGGCTTTCCAGTCCGTCGCCAGTATCGCAGCCAGTCGTGCCTCTACACTGTGCATCCGCATTCTCTCTACAACGAAACTGGAACTGAGTTGATATAAATTAAATGCAACGCGCAAATTCAAGGAGGTAAACATGCGAACCTCTCTATCGGATGCGCCATCGCGGCAACAACAGCGTGCACGAACCCCGCCGTGTCGCCCTTGAACACGTTGTACACGTACGGCGGGTCGAGCAGATGCAGCATCCCGTGCTGTGAGCTCCACCGTGTCCTATCGGCTGGGTCGTCGGCGTTCCACTCGAGGATAGGATTGATAAAGGGGACGCCGAGGCACAGCGCCTCGTACGGCGTCGGGGAACTGCATTGAAAGGACAACACATATCGTCATTTACCAAGTTCTCTGCGCAAGACAACAGTGAGGAAAGAAAAGTGGACATACAGAAAGGGACGCCCTACGCCGATGAGCACGCGTGATTCTGCTAATATTTGGCGAAATTTCGCGGGCGTCATGAAGCCCGCGTTGGTGACGTTTGGCGGGAAATACACCGGCAGGATGGGGTCTCGCACGCCGGCGAGGAATCCGATGTCTGCGGCTGCAGCGGCTACCCCAAAAGCGTCGGGATCGTATGCGCGCGTCTCGGGAATGAAGTAGGTTGACTCCTTAGCGAGGACGTATCCCTGACGCTTGCGGTGTGCGTGCGGGATGAACGTCTGGGTTGAACATTGCGGTTCGATGCTGTATCCCAGGTACGTGTTGCCCTCCTCTGGTCCTTCGGGTTTGTAAGTAAGTGTATGGATGGATGGGCGAATACAAGCGCTTTTGGTACCTCGATACTGAAGAAAGGGACATTAAAGCTGGTTAGACGCGTGGCGAGGGAGATGGAAAAGCCTCACATCTTCGGGACTCAGTGTCCATTTTCTTCCGAGAGGATGGTCCGGCTGCATAACCGATGTCAATATCTGATTTTGGCGAGTGAACTTTCAGATGTAGTAAGTACCGAGTCCCAGAAGTGAAAAGAGAGGATCTTCCACGCCGGTATGCCGTAGGGCCTGTCGCGCTTGAGGATGCAATTCTCGTCTTGGAAGCAAGCATGGGAGTCGGTGGCGTCCACAATGACAGTAGCTACCACCGTGCGGAACATGTAGTAAAGCTGGCTCATGCGTTCCATGTTGGTCGAGTATATATAGCTGTACCCGAGACGCTGAAGTGCTAGAAGCTTGGAGGCAATGAGAATCGATTGATGAGATGGAAAAAAGCATGTCGCACAGTGGAGTTTGCCCAGACGGCTTCACCTCCGTTGGCGCCGACCAAAAGTTCTCGGAAGGGGGACGCAGCGAGAATTACCACTGTATATAGGCACGGGATGATATGGAGAGCAAGGAGTACAATTGACTCACCCTTTGTCTGGTTTTGAGCACAGTTTGCACGTTCGATGCACCCAAGGAGCGCCCTTGTCGTCCGCGAATTTTCAGCGATCCAGGAGCGGTCGTCAGGCGCAGGATCCGCAGGAAAGAGAACTTGACTAGGCAGTAATTTTCTCGAATGACCGTTGATTTGGGCGAAGATTTGGGTTGGAAGCGGGATCCCGCGTGCGTAAGCTCTTTCTTGAAGGAGGAGAATAGGCAATGCCAGCACAAGAACACAAATCAGCAGGAATAAGGTTCTTTGTCGCAATGGGGACACCAGGATTTGAAGACTATCGGAATACAGTTAGCTTGACGTTGGGACTCGGACGCTGGCGGGACCATGCAAACCATGCTCTGAGGGCCATTCCAGCGGGGCTTGGTTACAGTGGTGAGACGGGGAGCCGAATACGGAGCGAGCAAGGGATGTAGACTAGATTGAAACGAATTGTGGCGTCGAGGGGCTGGAGATAAAGAACTTTGGCGAGATTTGAGGCACAGCGAGACGCTTTGAATCCAAGTCGACTTGAATAGTTTCGAAAGTGAGGACGCCGTACCGGATTGGTACCGGAGATTAAACAGTAGAATCTAGATGAATAGTCTTGGACACAGGATTTTTGCGGAAAAACAGTTCGATATTTGGCAATGGAGATCCCCTGCAGTGGCTACTCTGGTGTGAGGTGAAATGGCAATCGCGGTTGGCTATTATTCCCACAGTGTGATCGCCGATTAATGCCGTCGGCCGACGAATCAGCACCCGTAGTATCGTTCGATATGTCATCTTTTAACTCTGATTCGGTCGTCGATGGGCTTCCGGGCAGCGCTGCTTTTTCTTTGGCCTATTGTCTGTGCCACCCAAATCCCCTTCCACCTTCCACAGCACCTCTCAAAAAATGTCCTGATCACTCCTGAGGTCGACAGCTTCATAAATTCTGTGATTTCCCAGCGGAACTCGTCCGGACTCGCTGTAGCTGTGGTTCGACAAGACACTAGCACCACCGGAAAATGGGATATTGAATTTGGCTCCTACGGTACAGCGCAGGCGGACGGCTCGCCTGTCACTCCGGACACCCTTTTCGCGATTGCCTCGAACAGCAAACTATTTCTGTCCCTGTCTGTGGGTCTTCTCATCAAGAACGAGTCCCTGGCTGCCGCGAGAGGCGAAAAACTGCGATGGGACACCAAGATCAAGAACGTAATACCTGAATGGGGGCTAATGGACGAGGACATGCAGAACGGCGTGATGATTCAGGACATGTTGTCGCACCGAACTGGGATGCCGCGCCACGACTATTCCGGGTTTCCTAGGAAAGGAGGGGTTGCGGATATGGTGGGGACGCGTACTTGGGTCCAATGATATTTACTAACCGGCTTACAGATATCCACGCTACGGTTCCTGCGGCCATCCGCGGTGTTGAGGGAGCAATACCAGTACAACAATCTCATGTACGAGACTCTGTCGTACCTCCCTCCAACACTCTTGAATCAGACGTTCGAATCCTACATCGCGGAACACATGTTCTCGCCCCTTGGTATGGCATCGTCTACGTACTCCGTTGCCGAAGCGGAGGAACGCGGGAAGCTGGCACATGGATTCCACTGGAGTATGCAGGACTACTTGTTCGGCATAAATGGGACCAAGACAGCGACTGTACCGTATTTTCAGCGTCCTGGCGACGAAAAGATTTGGGCCGCGGCAGGGGGTGTCCTGACCTCAGCCCGGGATTTAGTAAGTGTCGCCGAGTCGAGGCCAGCACGTAGCCAAGGCGTTGCTGACGATCAATCACAAGTCTACCTGGGTCGCAATGCTACTGAATAAAGGGCGCCATCCTATAACCAACGAGACAGTTATTCCCGAAGATGTAGTCGAGCATGTCGCAGTAGGAGTGAGTGTCGCCAAAGGCAAGGCAGCGTATCCGGAACTGGTAAGTGTGCTCTCATTTTCTTGCATTAGACACTCATTAATAGTTCTGTAGAGCCCGGTAGTATATGGATGTGGTCAGATGCGGTTTTCCTACCGCGGCCATGAGATAATTGAGCACGGCGGAAGTAATCCGGGTTTCAAAACGCAAGTCGCGCGTTTCCCGAACGATAACCTCGGAGTCATCGTTTTATCCAACGACGAGAACGGCGACCCTATCATTGACGCCGTGAAATGGCGGCTTGTTGATCAGGCCTTTGGACTGGAACCCATCGACTGGGCACGCCGGTCAGTGCATTACATACATATCCCGGCCCCAATTGGATTAGAGGCAACTAATCAACTTTCTTTCTGCATTTAGCTACGCAGACAGCCTTGCAGAGACAATCCGAAAAAACCAAGACGTCACCCCGCGCCCTTCCCCACCCATCCTTCCCTCTGTGCCCTTTGCCGAAATGGAAGGAACCTTCAGCCACGGCGCGTATGGATCTATTTCCCCGTGCTTCGTCCACAGCCAGTCGCTTACCGTCGGCTCCTCTCCCACTTGCACCGACGTGCTCAACACCCCCGTCGTGCAGCGCATCCTCGGGGCCTCGTCGGCAGATACCATCCCCACCTTCATCGTCCCCTTCAAGCGTACCTTCTCCACGTACCTGCGCTTCGCGCACTTCAGCGGAAACACATTCAACATGTCGTATATCTGGTCGAACAGCGACGTCCGGGAGGCGGAGGGGTACCCCGCAGATGGGGATGTCGTCGTCGGGTTCGATGACCGGTATGTCGTGGAATGGGTGAGCGGAGCCGGCGAGGACGGGGAATCGGGCTTCGCATTCAAGGATAATTTTTGGGGAAAGGGGGGCGAGGTGCGGTCGCTCGAGGGCCTGGGTAAAGACGCGGCAGAGGTGTGGTTTGGACGAGTATGAGCGAACAGTGCTTCTGGCGATAGTTCAATTGGATCTACATCGCCAGACGAATGGTCATTGACGTTGCCCCTTCCGTTCAGACTTCGGTCATATATCTCAACTTGACGTGCCTCGGATACATGTTCAAATGAATGAAATTGGATACAGTGGTTCTACCAGCGGATGCGCTTGGAATGCTTTGCAGACCAAGTAGCATTCTCATAAACGCTGCAAAAAATAAAAATAAAAACATAAAAAAAGGATACAGTGGGTATACAAGCAGCAAACGAAAACAATGACTTAACAACCCTAAGGATGATGCTGAGATCAGCACTTTTAGATATCCAACCAAGAGTCCATCGATAGTCATTTGTCGAACTCCGTGATGGTCTCATTATTGTCATCCTCCACCCGTGTGGTTATGTTCACGGCGATGGGGCGCATCGGCATGCTTCCAAATGTCTGGCGCCCGTTGCTACTTGCCCCGGACAGTCCAGTCTTTTGGGACCTTGCGTGTGCGCGTAGACTGATACGAACGGTTATTGTAGAGAATGTGATGCCCTGCCAAACATCAGCCTTGATAGATATGCTGAGAGATGGGAGTCCTACGACGATTGGCGTGACAATTTCGAGTAAAATGTACTGAGCATTGTAGTTTATCGCATATAAAGTGAGGAGTAGGATCTCGACGAAGAGATAAAGCGCAGCGGATTCGACAAGGATTCGGATGACGGGAAGGAACACGCCGCCGCCCAGGCGATATCGTGAAGACTCTTTCTCCCCTTTCCAGAGACGGAGAGCCATCAGCGATGTGGTGAGTATGTTTTGCGCTACAGCAATAGAATAAAACGTGGTGATCCATCTGCCAAGGCGGGGATCGAAGACTGTGGCGGCGGGGTTGACGGTGGTGTACAGCCCACAGACCATATATCCGGACACTAAACTCATTCATGCGATTAGATGTGACGCTCATGGTCAAACCAACTCACCTGTACTGGTCAAGAGCAATACAAAAGGGATAGCGACGACCTTGTAGTCTTGGTTCCACAAAATCCAGCATCGGAACACCTGCGAAGGTGGTGAGCTTCACAAGAGGGAACGAGGTGGGACACGCACTGCAACCGCGTCTCCAAGAATGCTCTGTGTTGCATATCTAAACAAGAGTCAGACGGTACTTGACGGACTTGAAAACATACAAAGTGTCTTTGAAGATATGATGCCCTGCGCCTCGTCTTCAATCGCTGCTATGCAAGGCGGAAAGTATCTTACAAGTCGAAAGTACACCAAGATATCCCACAGGACCTCCCGGAGCCATCCCAAAATCGACGTATCCGCGGATGAGGCGATAGCAATTCATAGCTACGCCGTTTCAAATTACAGCCGACGTTTGCAAAAAGAGACTTCGCGCGCACCCAGATGTAATGAGGCTAAAAGGAACATAACCAACGAGGCCGCAAACATGATCTGTGAGATAAAATGAATATGGTGTAAGAGTGGTCGTGCAAATGAATACCTGGTTATGCGTGGTCCTCCCCCCCGTTGAGGTGACGTTGACATAGATGCTGAGGCAGAATACGCAGAGATAGAAACCTGTGCGTGGAGTGTGAGATAAAACTTGGTCACCAGACTATACGTACCGTAGACCAGGCTCTGAATGGGACCGCCGTGATGAGTGATGGGCCAATCGTCCTGTCAAAAAACATTGCCCACCTCCAGCCATGTAGCCACGAGAAAGGTCTTGTCTAGAGGATATTGATGGATGTGGATGGCCATGGGGAGTTGCACACAAGGACGGGAGCTGCTGGGCCTGTGATATAAAGGGTTTCGGAATCTGTAAGCGGGGAAGTCGTAACTTCCTTGGAAGCACTGAGAAAGCACGGGTGGTATTCGGGACCCTGAGAGAGCGTTCAATCTTCCACTGTCCGAGTCTGTTTGAGACTTCAATCAAAACGCCGAGATTTTCCGAATGTTCGGGGACATCAAATGGGCCCATAAGCCACTTGGAGGAACGCAGCCGGCGGGATCCACTGGGACCATAGCCGAAGTCGACGGTGGGAGTTGGGTGGGAGGAAGAAGAGATGCTACATCATTGATTTGAGACTCCGCTCGGGCCGAACCGTTTCTCTAGCGGCATCACATACACATCAGTTCTTTTCGAACGATTCTACTCCAAAAGCCAAGGTCTTGTGGTGTTACCACACAACCACCGCCATACAGCCAATTGTGTGCGAGCGTGTGCGATATCGGGTTGCATTTCCCCGAGTTATTGTTCGTAACAACGTGGGCTCTTCCCCACGTCCCGCGTGCCCCATTTCCCACCTCACTGTTCAAACCTGCTTCCCGAAGTCGGCCAACGAGAAAGGCGTCCCAGACTCGCTATCAGTCGCTATCCCTGCGGGCACTGATGTCGATCACTTGAGAAAGCGACTGCGGAGGATTGTGACCCGCGAACACAGATCTAGCGGGGCTCGTAATCGCCGTCCGCCGATCCGAAAATTTGACCGTCTCCTCACTTCCGTATCCCAACCCAACTCGAACGATGATCAGCGTTGGTGCGATGTTCTATCCATCAAGGTTTTACTGCGGAGCCAGGGAATTGTATGTCCAAGTACACACCATTATTTGCGGTATAGCGCCGCGGAATATATCGACGAGCGGCTGAAGAGTGACATATTTGAACAAGAGCCAAAATCATACGCATAGATGGCTCACCGTAAAGTTCCCGGGGTTCAAAACGGAGATGACAACGACGTAGATGATGACACAGACATGTTAAAAATGGGACTCCTAGAGGACTCGAACGGCTCGGACAAACCCGCAGATGAGGGGGAACGCTAAGATTGCAGATCCAGTACATGATGTTTGTACATATTAGATATCAGTAGCGAAGTCATCGAGCAGTACGAAAGCGGACGATTTCCAACACTCCCACTCTGCGAGATAAGCAAGCTCCCACTGAAACAAAAACAAAAGCAGGAGAGAAATAAAAAATGCTCCCACTCAATCAAAGAAAAGCTTCATAAACAACTCCAACATCGACTTGATCTTCTTCCAAATCCGAGTTGTCGTGCCATCCACACTCCTGGTTGTTGCAATAGGGTGTTTCACACATCACAACTTGAGCCCTAACTCGGACCCCCAACTCGGACCCCAACTCGGAGACCAAGTTGGGGCACAAATCAAGTTGGGGTCCAAGTTGGATGTCAAGTCGTGCCTAACCCCTCGACTTGACATCCAACTTGGACCCCAACTCGGTGCCCCAACTTGGTGCCCCAACTTCGCTTAACTTCGGTTGCTCGGTCCATTTGCCGCACATCAGATTATGTAATTCCACTTCCCGCCGCCCTCCCGCCCGTCCGCCACCTCCCGACGGCCAAATGCATCGCGGCAACCAACCTAAAAATTAAACTTTTGCAAAGCAATGCAAACCTGAGCCATGCCCACTTGCTGCAAACCAAAAATGACAACTTTTTCGACATCAAGGTTTCAGGTACAGTACATGGAAATAATGTCGGACTTGGGAAATGAGAATAACCTTGGCTCATGACCCTGAAAAACCCAGAAATAGTGGAGTAAGTTGGGTCTCGAAGTTGGGAGATAAGCTGCAGGTGTTTCACACATCTGTCCCAACTTGTGCCCCAACTCCGACCCCAACTCGGCGAAGTTGGGGTCAAGTTGGGGTCCGAGTTGGGGTCAAATTGGGGCTCAAGTTGGGATGTGTGAAACACCCTAATACCTAGTCGGAATCACAGTTGTGAATGTCCGAACGCCAATTGGAATGAATGTGGGAAGGAGAAGGACGGCGGCGACGAGGCAAGGAAGATGAATGTGTCACATACGTTTCGTGGACCGCATGTGAATGTTCGTTAGCGCCAGGACGGTCGAGAACCCAAGCCTTGATCTCCTTCGGCATATCTGCAACGCATCGAGCGGCTATGTGGTTCCGCCGACCACAGCGATGACAATGATCCTCGTGAGTGGGATCGCACCAACGAAAACCTTTTTCGTCATCCTTCCCAAAAACTTGCCCATCACCGCTAGAGGTGTGAGCGGCGCGATCGCGATCGCGATGTCCGGGATTCCCGTGACCACTCCCACTCGACGCGAACACCTTTCTACCACCACCGCCGCTACGGGCTGCGAGGGCTGTCTCCTCGGATTCTGTCTTGACTTGGCTGCCAGTTGGGGTGATATAGGTAGCACCGCAAAGGACGGCTTTGACAGAGTCAAGGTCGCTTTCACCAGCGGGCTGGGAAAGTAGGGTGTTGCGAACACTGACATAGAGAGGGTCGAGGTTCGCAAGGAGAACATCCTTGTAATAGTTGTCGGATATGGGTTCACCCAGTGCGATGAGCTGGTCACGAATTTCGGTGACCTTGTCGACATACTTTTCCACGGGCAGGGACGTGTCGTGGGTTACAGTGTGAAACGCGGTGCGGAGAGAAACGCGACGCGACCAGGTGGAAGCCTCGAATTTGGCTTTCAGCTTGGCATAGAGGGCTGAGCCAGAGGTGATGCCTTTAGCAAGTGAGCGAAGATCTTTGGACATGCGAGCCCAAATGATCGTCATAGCAGCCTTGTCCCTCCTATCCCAGGCAGCGGCAGCAAGGGCCTCTGTGGGTTTGGGGGTTTTGCCATCGACGATTCCAGCAGATTCCCCATCAGCATTGAAGACAATGAGAATCTCGTCCTTGAACATGTGCCAATTGTCAGAAGTGAGTTCTTCGACAGTCTGGGCCAGAGTAAGAAGGGAGAATGATGCAGTCATGATTAAAAAGAAGCTGAGAAGCGGCCAAAAGAAGATGTGGAAAGGCAGGGGTAAGGTGGAGGTGATGACGTGGCGATTGGTGAGGGTGTTTTAGTGCTCAGAATAGACTCGTAGCGAAGGTGTAGACGCGGGGGCCAATAACCTGTTAAAAATGGGACTCCTAGAGGACTCGAACGGCTCGGACAAACCCGCAGATGAGGGGGAACGCTAAGATTGCAGATCCAGTACATGATGTTTGTACATATTAGATATCAGTAGCGAAGTCATCGAGCAGTACGAAAGCGGACGATTTCCAACAAGACACAGTAGATCGCGCCAGATTCTAGTCTATACAGAGCAAATACAGAGGGACGGTTGAGTTTATTATTAGAGATTCTTCGGACTAGGACGCACATGATCGCAATGACAGTAGTGTACCTTCGGACACCGGCGGAATCGGATAGGACTGAGGCGTCGCGTCGGATCCACCATATGCGTCCCGCTATCAAGTGCCAGGCGAGAGTCAGCTATTCAGGAAAAGGTGCTTGTACATGAATGATCGAGCCGCACCTGTCAGAGCCATCAACACGGTGTTCGTCAGGACGCTCATGAGAAAAGCGATGCGGAAGTCGACGTATGGGCCCGCGCTAGAGTAGTCGTCTTGGTACGCACATACGTAGCCCATGACTTGTAGAATTATGAGGACATGTCACAAGCAAGACAAGGCGCGGAATGGTTACCGGTGGTGGCTAATACCATGATCATTGGAAGGATGACAACGCGCAGGTCGCGCCCCCAGATGGCGAAACATCGATAAGTCTGCACAAACATAAAAAATAAATGCGTTAATTCCGTGAATGAAGAAGGAAAGACCCACGAAGAGACCGTCTGCGACGAGACTAGGTTGTTTGAGCATCAGGAGGTGGAGATATTGCATGGGACTGACTTGTTTGTGACAAGGAGTATATCCTCGAGTGCGTAGAGATTGGCGTACAGGTCGGTTGCGCTGACTGCGCTGGGTGAATATGGGTACTCTTCGCCATGAATCGCGAGTTGGAGGATCCGGAAGGCCACTACGGTGCCCCAAATGTGTACCACCAATTGCACAGTCGCGAGGATGGCCATTATGGAAGTGGTGACCCCGAGGCTCCGCCTCCCTGCGCCCGTGGGCCGGTGGTACAGCAAATGGGCGGCAAAAGAGAGCAGAACGAGCAGAACACCTGCGACGGATTGAATAGGAGAAGTACCCTGGAGTAGCCAACAAACCGTAAAAGAAAATCTCCGCCTGTGCACAGACATCAATCCTTCGACTGGTTGCTCGTGAGGGAAAGACATACACATGTGCCGCAGGTCCGCGATACAATGAAGTCCCAATAGTCGGGAAATTTGGTGGGGTAAACAGTGTAGTATAAGTTCATGCTCTGGGCGACTTGTATCGGTGCCAACGCGCTCGCCGTCTATTTATCTCCGGGCTGGCAGGCAAGACGGTCATGAATCCACACGCCGACGGCGCTACTCCGAAGGGTTGCGCTCAAACGCCGCGGCGCCTTCTTTCTTGTGGTCCACCTGTCTGATTAGATGCCAATGGTCATTAATATTCACAGCCTCGTCGTTAAGATATGGATACGGGAGTGCCATTTAGGTCCGCCGTCCATCAAAGGCAACGTTAAACAGCTTCCAGTCGAGAAAATCGCGCAGTAGAAGCACGCGGTTTGGTCTGAGGCGAACAAGGAGCATTCGCTGGAGTGTGACCGAGATCTCAAGAGCTGTAGGTTGCGTAACAGCGCGAGCAATCATCGGGGGTTAGCCCTGCCCGACACATGCTGCGGTCCCGCGATTCGAAACATCCTCTGACTCGTAGGAGAGGATCGTGGGTCGGAGTCGGCATCTCGATTGTCGGATTTATACGGCCGACATTTTTTTGGCCGTCGACACTTTTCTAACGCGGCGCGCTGAACTCGGAGACGACGATCTTTCATTGGGAACGGAAGGAACGCGATATCTTGAATGAAATCCATGTATAACAGCGGCACTTGTCCACTTTTCCCTCTCCATCCTAATTCCTTCACATCTTCTCCTCTATCTATCTTCACTTCTAAGTTCTCCGCCCGGACCACCATTCCCGGCCACAAGAGCGGTACCCGACCGAGGCTGAGAAGAATCGACTGCTAGTTGCGGGGGTCATGGAACGGCATCGTGTTTGCATGTGCACCTCCGCCACGCCTACATACAGTCCTTCGTCGACACCATTGACACTTGAGACCACCCTGGCGATATGACCGGATGTGGCGCATCTCCATCTGAATCGCGGTCCTCGTCCAAACAACGGATCCCGACGCTCACGTCATGCACATACTGTGAATCGCGCAAAAACACGATTCGAAGGGGTACGGATGCTCGGCTGAAGTTCGGGCTTTCTAGATGGGCATGGCAACCCGGCGCTGGGCAGCTCTCCTCGTCGCACGGCTCCGCGTTCACACGCTACCTTCCTCGGACGACGCTATTCTTCGGGGCCTATGCACGCAGTCCAGCTTCGCCGCAGGTCCGAGTCGGGCACATCGACTTCTGCGCATGCTCTCCGCGCTTCTCAGCGCTTGAAAGGCCTGACCTCGAGCCTTACTTGGAGCACCGCAGAGCATTACGACTTAAGCAACGTCATGCGGAGCTCCCGACGATACGCGCGAGCTGCGGGAGGACGACATCGACGACGGGGATCGTGGATCGAGGCCCGCGCTACTGGGTCTTCTTCCTCTGCATTCGTTGTGGGCGGCGAGGATGGAGTAAGCGGATCCGGGAGCGCCGACGGCGGTAGGGAGGGATGACGACAGAACCGCATCCGAAACAGCGCACGATGCGGGAGCGAGATAGGGCTCAGCCGGAGACAAGAAAGGAGGATAGGAGGTAGCTGCATCGATCGATCACTAGCCGAGCCAGGCACACAAAGCGAGACATGTGTACAACGACGAACGCGAGCGCTACGTCCGGGGTCATCACTCATGCCCCGCGCGAGTGCATAAGGAGAACGCAAGGAATCGTTTCCCGCCACACGGCTGCAGCGCGGCCTGCCGACACGAGCACCCCTTTCCGATTCGGAACTGCCAGGCTTCATCGACGCACGGACCGCTTTGTGCCCACGCGCGCACGCCGCCAAGTCGCGTCCCGACTCAGGGAACTAAAGCCCCAGACGCTCCGCCTACATCGCGCCACCGTTGTAACAGACCGGTTCCATGGTCATGACGGTGTGCGGTGCTCGCCCCTGCAGCAGCGGGTGATGCAGCGAAGCGAGCCGCGTGGGCACTGGTGCGGCACGGTGAGGTGCGCGGGGAATGCTGGGGTCGCCGTCGCGCAAGCAACAGTGTCGTGTATATCGCGGGTCGTGCGAGCCGCGTCCGTCCTGAGAGGCCTCGCACATATCACCGGAGCTGCGAGTGATGCAGGTAGCCGTGACCGAGGTGGATGGTCGCTGGACGGCGGCGACGCGGGGTCCAACGTGCGAGTGCGAGCAGATCAATATTGTGACGGTAGGAGTTGGTCGCGGTACAGCTGAGGGTCATCCACGACCCGAGCCGGAGTGGGATGAAGCGCAGGGGCGGGGCGGAAGGGGGGAAGCGAGGAAGGGAGAGCAGCGCCAAGTGCGGACGCACGCAGGATGCAGGAGTGCGACGGTGGCGCGATCACGTCGACAATACTTTGCCCCCCGCGGTGCGCGCGACCACCTCAATTCAGCACGACATATGCGAGCAGTGCAGACGGCGTGCGTCGCTGCTCATACTCGTTTTCGCCCTCGTGGTGGCTCCGCTTTCCGAAGAATTCACTTGCGCGAGATCGGACTCCCAGGGCGGCGGGGTGGATGGGGTACGCTGAAGTTGCCAATTAGGATCTGCAGCGGCGGGGAAGATGGGAAGACGCAGAGTCTGAAGGGAATGTCAGCGTTTGAATGGGAAGTCGCAATGAAGGCGAGGTATGAGGAGGACTGCCGGCGGATGAAGTAGGGAAGGTAGAAAGGGTCGATTGAGCGAAAGGAAGAAGTGGAGCTGGGGATGGGGCTAGGGCGATAGGACAAGACGGGTGGTTTTACAAGGGAAACGGGTTTGGTAACGGACAAAAGGTACTCAAGGCCCACCCTAGCATCATTTAGCAGTCTACGTGACTCTCGCTGCTTTGCGTGTAAAAAGACGGCATCTACAAGACAGATGAAAATTTGGATTGAAGCGGACCAATGCGAGGACATACTTACAGTGAAGAGCACTCCGACATCCAGTCAACCGGGATGAAGAGGGTCAAACACGGGAAAGCGCAAGTGGATGAAGCGTAACGGAGTGAAAAGCGAGTTTTTTCGCCGTAGTCCGTTTCTGCACTTGTCGTGACTACCAATGGTTCCTTCCTGCCTCATCTGCAATTGAACTCGAGGTCCAACCGGGAGTTAGAACGCCTTTCAGTATTTCAGCGAGGATGATCGCTATCCAGAACCGGTGGGTTTGCTATTCCAGCCTGGCCTCGTCTTAACGGTCTTATCCGCAGTGGCAAGCTCGGACATGGTCCATGGAAATACGTGGACTCTTCAGTGACACATTGAAGACACATATCCAGCGGCGAAACAGAAGCAGTGTGCGGAAAGGTGCGCAGTCAAAATTCGGACAAGAGCGGGAAGAGGAAGTTGAGAAAGGATAGCTTTGCCGAAACGGGCCGATCTGTATAAGCGGAATTTCGGCCGAAACTCCTCTTGTCGTCTTCCTCGACCTCAGAGTCGATTCAAGTTCGTATCCCGGAGGAAGCACCGATTTCTTTTAATCCCTGCTTCTGAGGAACCATCCAAAATTTTCGACACGGTTACATACCACGGTGCAACGATCACTCAACGTACATTTTGAATCGATCCAGAGATTCGGCACGTCAGTTGCGTCTCCAGCGCTCTAGTTCAACAATCGCCTCATCTTCTTGGTCATCTCCAGCTACCTCCAGCTTTGGAAATCTTTGGTTTCGATGCTCTCTATGTTGGGCTTGGACTAGGTTCGTTCAGCCTCTATAGCGACCGGAAGACTATTGAAGGAAGTGATTTTCTGAAGATAGTCGTTCAGAATCACCGTCTATGCCGCTATAAGCTTAGACTCTCTTCACTCTCCTGCCCACTGTATTTTGGGAAACTGCCTCAATATTCTTATGGACTCGCTGGCTGCATCCTCGCGATCTGTACGCTGAGGGTAATTCCGTCCCACTAGCTCTTGCGCCGCTATCCGACTCGGCGTACAAGTACTATGTTTTCTTTGAACAAAATCTGGGTTGACTCGACACCGATTCCGCGTGCTCTGGACCCTGGTTTCGTTCGCTCAAAAATCCCATCAGCCCGGACCGAGGGTGTATATATTCGAACGACGTGAGCATTAGTTTCCTGACTCCTGAGTCCTGCGGCATGCTCGAGTCGGAAGTCGAGAATCCCCTCGCGTTATCATATGCATTCTCTCTCCGTATTTCCCCTTGAATCTAACAAATCTGCTGCACAACTCCTCATTCATTCAGATGGTACAGAGCCTTGCTGCCTCAGCATCGCGGGTCAACCACGATTGCCACGAGCGGTACGCGTATACTAGTACGTGACCGCGTCCGAGCTCGGGGGCAGGAGAGATGGTATGCTTCAAGTTGTATTCTCTGCGTTTTCTGACCTCAGTTCTCTTTACTACTACCTACCTCTTCGGTTCAGTCTCAGGCACCGTTAGACCGCACCCCAAACGTGTGATACTCGGACATCAGCCGCATCGTTGATGTATCGCTCTACATATGTGGCAGCGCTTGAATGACTCAATCGGCTCATCATTGCGCATTATCGCTTCCGGTCGATCCACATCGCTTTCCTACGCTTTCCTCGTCGTTCATGTGCCGCGCCTGGTCATTACCGGATAGTGGACCGGCTGAAAGCAAATTTTTAAAACAAAACGAACGGACGGCTATCTACTTCCCAAACATGGGTTAGTCGGATCGTAGTGATGACGAATATACACATGGGGATGTTGGGTCAGCCTTGATCCCGCCGTCAGTTAAATAACAGCATATCGTGATGAATCGTCCTTTCCCTCTCCCCTCACATCCTCTGTTCTGATGAATTCTGCGAGAAGCCGTACGTCAATGTTTTGTCTGTCTGGTTACACATGGGTTAGACTGAGCCCGAATTCAGGGATCCACCTCAAGTTGGGGGATCTGTTTGAAGAGAGATTCCAGAAATCTGGCGGTTCAAACAATCTACAGGGTGCCATTTATAACAAACAGAAGGCAGTCAAGCTCATCCCGGAGGACCACCCCGACCGTGTTCGACTTCTGCAGGGCCTTGGATTGCACCTTCGGGCTCGGTTTCACAGGTCTGCCAACCCGGAGGATCTTGAGACTGCTATACAGAGATGCCAGGAAGCTCTGGATCAAACACCTGTTGGACACTCTGACAGGGCAAAGGCTCTTTTCGACCTTGGAGCTTGTCTTGGAGATAGATATGAGCTGTTGGGGGACCTACAAGATTTCCAGGCTGCTACAGAAAAAGTCCAAGCTGCATTGGATTTATCTGGCACAGATCACCCGCACAGAGTATCATTTCTTGTGGGCCTGGCTTGGTGTTTCCAGAAGCGGTTTCTGAAACTAGGAGATTTGCCAGATCTTGAAACTGCAATTCAGAAATATCAGGATGTATTGGCCCAGATCTCAGCCAAACATCCTGATAGGGCACAGATTCTGTTTAGCCTTGCAACATCTTTTGGGGATCGGTATCAGAGGTTGGGAGACCTGAATAATCTTGAGTCTGCTACTGAGAAAGGCCAAGCTGCGCTGGACCTGATGCCTCCCAATCATCCTCGTAGGGTTCAAGTTTTGCGGGGTGTTGCATGGTGTCTACAGAGGAGGTATCGGAGGTTAGGTGCCCCTGAGGATCTCACACTGGCTATGCAGGCATACAGTGAGGTCTGGAAGCTGATCCCACCATATCATGTCAATAGGGCACAAGTTGTGTTGGACCTTGCAGTATGTTTTGTGGATCGCTACGAGAGGTTGGGCGAACTGAAGGACCTTGAGACTGCTATAAGAAAGTCACAAAAGGCCCTGTCCCTGACCACAGCAGACCATCCTTTGAGAGTGGCAGTTTTGCAGCGCATCGGATTGTGCTATCGAAGGCGGTTTGATAGGTTGGGAACCTTGGAAGATCTCCAGGCTGCCATAGAAATTCACCAAGAGGTTCTGGACCGAATCCCAGCTGACAGTCCTGTCAGAGCAGAAGTTGTATTTGTCCTGGCAACATCTTTTGGAGATCGGTATCGGAGGTTGGGAGACTTAAAGGATCTTGAGATGGCCACCAAGAAGGCTCAGATTGCATTTAATCTAATGCCTGAGGATCATACTCTTCGAGTGCAAATTCTCCAGGGACTTGCATGGTGTTTTCAGACTCGGTATCAGAGGTTGGGGAATCTGATGGATCTTGAAACTGCTACCCAGAAATACCAGCAAGTATTGGATGGCACCCCCAGTGATGACCCTCGGAGGCCATCAGTGTTATTCAGCCTTGCATCATCCTTTGGAGATCGGTATCGAAGAATTGGAGATCTCAAGGATCTAAATGCTGCTATGCAAAACTCTGAAATGGCACTGGAGTTAATACCTGCAGACCATCCTTCAAGGAGAGCCATCCTAGAAAGCCATGCATCATACTTTCAGAAGCGGTATGAGAGGTTAGGGGATCTGAGAGATCTTGAGACAGCTATTCAGAAACACCAACAGACTGTGGACCTGACTCCGGCAGACCTCCAGGCACATGTCCTGCAAGGGCTTGCAAAATCTCTCAGAGACCGGTATAGGAAATTGGGAAACTCAAAAGACTTGAAGGCTGCAATCAAGAAATTCGAACAGGCACTTGAAATGCTCCCAGCAGCCCACCCATATAGGCCTGAAGGGCTGCAAGGGCTTGCATCATGTTTTGGAGATAAATACCAGTCGTCCCGGAAACAGAAAGACCTTGAACTTGCCAGCAATTACTATATTGCTTCCTTCCAAACTTCAATTCTGACCCAGCCTGAATCTTCTTGGGATGCTGCTTTAGAATGGGCTTCCTTTGCCAACAGATATACACCTTCATATGGTCCAGTTGCCTACTCAGCTGCTTTTCAACTCCTGCCAGAGATACTGTGGATCGGACATGATATTTCTGTCCGTCATGATACTATACGTAGGCTCAATATTGGACCAGTCACTTCGATTGCGACACGAACTTGTATTCAACTTGCTAATCTACCTTATGGGGTACAGATGATTGAGCAAGGAATTGCCACTGTGTTTCAACAGATACTTCAGCTAAAGCCAGCTGTCGATACCCTGCCTCCCCATCAGGCACAAGAATTCAGACAACTTTCATCACAGCTCTATAGTGGCACTGCTGAAGGAGATGTTGCAATTGAGAGATATGACCTGCTGGCCAAAATACGTAAAGAAAAAGGTCATGAATATTTCCTGCGCCCCAAACCATACTCTGTGCTTTGCCATGCTGCTCAAAAGGGTCCTGTGGTCATCCTCAATAGCCATGAGGATGGCTGTGATGGGATTGTAATTCTAAACCCCCTTTCAAAGCCTGTACATGTTCCACTTCCACATGTAACATTGGCTTTGCTCAAATCACAGCAGGCCATCTTGCGGGAATTGCTTGGCCGCTGCAATGTCAGGTCTAGGGCTGACTCAGTTTCAACCAGGCTTTTTGGAAACCAGGAAAGGTTCTCATCCAAACCGGTCAAAGAATGTTTTGCAGATATGCTGAGCTGGCTCTGGACCAATGTGGTTGATCCTGTATATCAACTTTTAGCATCAGTAAGTGCAAGCGGTTAATTCAACTAACATAGTATTTATCATGTGTACAGAATAACATTCATCATGGCAGACTATGGTGGCTTCCAAGTGGAGGATTTGCTGGTCTCCCTCTCCATGCAAGTGATCCAACCGATAAATTCATCCATTCATATACAGCAACATTGGGATCACTTCTGGAAGCTTACAGAAAAAAACCATCCAATTCTGTGGATAAACTTGCTGTGGTTGGAGTAACACACACTGATCCTGGTGGAGGAAATTATCTCAAAGGAGTCAAACAAGAGGTTCAAAATATTAGTTCTGTCTTGGGAAATCCCAATCTGAATTGCCTCGAAGGGCATAATGCAACTCCAGATGCTGTAAAGCTCCAACTCCAAAACTTCTCTTGGGTTCATTTGGCCTGCCACGGAACCCAAGATCTGGTTCAACCAACCAAGAGCTGTCTCTTGCTCTACGAAGGGAGCTTGGAGTTGGAAACGATCCTCCGGATGCCACTTCCTAAAGCAGAATTTGTCTTCCTTGCTGCATGTCAGACAGCCATGGGAGATGCGGACCTAGTGAATGAATCCTTCCATCTTGGTGGAGGGTTCATTGCTGCAGGTTTTCGGAGTGCTGTTGGCACTTTGTGGTCTATGAATGATCAAGATGGACCAGTGGTTGCAGAGATTTTCTACTCTCACTTGTTCCACAATGGCCGGAAACCTCACACAAGTGATACAGCAGAGGCTCTGCACATTGCAGTCAAGGAACTCAAAGCCAGAGATGTTCCATATGAGCGGTGGGTTCCATTCATCCACATGGGAGTCTGATTGATATTTTAGTCAGTCCGCTATATTTTGGATACAGTGATGTTCTAATATTCTCATTCCAGTTTTTCTAATCCTTGCTGTAAGATTTTGTATGCTCCGTTTAACTACCTAAGTTTTGCTGTGAACACCTTATATACTGTATGCTCCAAACAAATGGAAAACGAAAAGAGTTACATCTAAGTCAAAGACAGAATAAATTGTCGCAGAGTTATAAGCTGAAACCCAGCCATGCTTATAGGTACTTATAACCCTTCATAAGGCCCTATCTTTGCTTATAATCCAAAGCAATCTCTCTCAGATTGTATTGCAAATCCAAGATTAGTGTTGTATGCACCGGAGGAGTCGAATTAAAGTTGAACCTACTCTATAAGGCTCGAAAAGCCCAAGGGGGAATCAACTTGCAAAATCGGACACTGGGTTGGTTATGAGGGGCTGGCAATCAATTTTCGATTCTTTCATATTTTTGAAATTTTTCATGAGAAGTTCCCATGATAAGGGTGGGAAGGGGTGGGCACCAAATTTTTTCCGAAAAATGCTCTAACAGATGCGGTCATTTCAGAAAAAATGACAAAAAATCCAAACAAAAAACATTCCTGTTACTGATTTAGGAACCAGGTCTGAAAGACGAATGGTCAATCTGCGGCCATCTGATCCGAGCAAAAAATGAATAAATATGGCATGTAAAAAAAATCGTAAAATAAATCCCTTTATTGTCGTGAGCTAATATGAATGGATCCTGCCATCCTGGACTCAATGTGAGCTGGTCGATGCGTGAGCATTGACCTAGCGAACCTTGAGGCGCGTGTAATGCTCTTCTTAGGGCTTCTCAAGGGAACCGGTTCTAGCACAAGGGATCAGGGCATGCCCAGAGGGCCTTGGTATTCGATCTCACCTTCAAAGTTGCTATATCTCCTCAACCTCAACTCGCATCAACCAGCTCGGATTTAAGTTCACCGGACGCCGCGCTATTCAAATTTTTGCATTTCCAATAGTGAGCCCCGTGTGCCTAAATTTTGGCAATTGTCGGTGTGAGGTAGAAAGACCTCCTCCTCCTCCGAAGGGTCCGGAACGCGTGCATCGATATCACTTTCCTCTAGCATCTCCAAAACACGTCAACTGTTTGGATACGGATCATTAAATCGGACGCCGCAACCGCCGTAAGCAATTATCTCATTTCCGGTATGTATTCATTCTGGTAATCTCTCAATGCTGGATACTTCCGCTTCCATTCCGGCTCTGTGACGCCAAATTCCAATACTGTAGCTGTGTGGCAGCCGGCGTTTCTGTCATCCGGGTCGAGTAGCTCAAGGCCACCTTTCCTGGGTCGTGGTGATCGAGCAGATGATACTGACGAACCCGGGCGACGAGGGCGCTGAAGTCGTGTTTTACAGATCTCGATAGGGCGGGGTCGACTAGTTCCGTTTCGACCGGCCCAACCCGGGGACGCTGATTTTCCTGACACTAATACGGTGATGGACTCCGGACGTCGTCGTGTCATCACTCAGCACTGCCGGCGGCAGCATATTAAAAGGCCTCGATAAAGTTTATGATGGAAACACAAAATATGCAGTCTCCATCAACTCCCAACTCCGCGAGCTTCCAGCTGGTCGCGCCGACGAAGGATGTGCGCGATTACATCCCATCCCTCCTCGTCATGGCGTTTGTATCGCCGCTGGGCTCCTCCCTTCTCACTTACTCCGCGTGCCTGACCATGCTCGGAATTTACTGGGGTCTTCCGCCGCTCATCCGTCTCAGATGGCCTACCTTCATGAAAGCCAATATCCTGGATGACCTGCGCATCAATGCCGGCGCGTCGCTAAGCCTTTTCGCGTCTATCACGGCGCTTCTGCTTCAGGTATGCGAGGCCGAGATCATGTTTCGGTGAGGTATCTGGTTGACTTGATGACTTTAGTCCCACAACACGAGCATCAGTCTCGCCGTGAAGGTCCACTCCGAATTCTACTCGCGCCCCCTTGTGCGGCTCCTGCGTACGGTCGGTGTTCTTGTCCTTTATATTGTCTTTGCTTTGTTGAATGAATTCACCAGTATCTTTACGTCGAAATGGCGCTCAACGGAACATCCGAAGAGAAGGAACAAACTGCGTCCTGGTTGCGCTGGATGCACCGACATATTCACGGTTCCATCACCGAGAAGACACGCAAAGAACTCGGTATGCCAGAAGACGTGGATCACTATGGATATATCGACGAGCTGAAGGCGTACATCATGCAAACGCTGACCTGGGCCACCATCTCCTTCCAGGATCGGTTCGGCCGACGGTAATATTTTCTTGCCTGAATTTGCTAGACGACTAAACAATTTATATATTCCAGGCTTTCGATGCGCGCAAAAGACACGATCGTCCTGGAGTATACCTGCGCGGGAATGCGATTGGGTGTCCCACAATCGATGCTGACAATGAACTACGACGACTTTCTGGTCTCGTTCAACCACAGACTTGACCGGCTCGACTCGGGTTACGAGCTCACCGGTACGGTTGTGCACAACGTCGAAGCATCTGTTCTTTCCGCCAAGAAGCACTGGATCACCGGCTTGCTGGTGCGGGCGGCCCTGATGGTTGGATTTTCGCTTCTCCCCGAACGCGTAAAGTCCAAATATCAGTTAAATATCCTCAAATCTCGGGCGGCGCGCGCCGTACAGTGGGCGTTGTGCGCAGTTCTGTGGCTTGTCTACCCGTTCCTGATGCTGATACCGCTACGGGGCATGATGTGTCTGTTGCTCGTGCTTGAACCGCAGCTACGTCCGGTCTTGCGCGTGCGTGAACTCAATTTTAAACTTTCAACAACACGCTGTTGACATTATATACAGTCATCATTGCAGGCGATCCATTGCATGGATATCCTCCACGACAAACCCGTACCGGCGAACTCTAAAGATACAGAGACTGCCTCTGGAATGCCGTATTATGTGTCGTGGCTGGCGTCAGGAAAGCAGCGACCATCCTTACTGCAGATGGTTCTCGTTCGGACTCTCGAAGCACAGCTCCAGTCGTCCTCCTGGATTTCGAGGATACGGGCATGGCTTGCTTACCCCTTCAATGTTGCCGAGACCTGTGCCGAATACGTGTTCTATAGTGCCGACGAATTGGTTCACATTTGGCGGTCCCAATTGAACGAGTCCTCGCTATTCCACTCGGGTGCGGAGGCGAAAATGCCTGTTCATAGTAAGTTCTAATTATTCCTTGGCATTTTAACTGACCTTGGACTCTAGTTGGGATTATCATGGACGGTAAGATACTTGCTCAGAATAATTGTCGACCGTCCGTTGACAAAAACCAGGTAACCGGCGCTTTGCCCGACAGATTGGTGAACCTGTGCTCGTAGGGCACGCCAAAGGAGCAGCCACCGCATCCAAGGTACTCGAATGGTGGCTCAAGTACCTCCCGAACACCGTCAGCTATTCACCGCCGGCGCACCCAAAATATCTCACTTGTTGGGCATTCAGCTCCGAGAACTTTGAGCGCGCCGAAGAGGAGCGGGATGGGCTCTTCGCTATGATGGCCGCTGAGTTCAAGAGCCTGGCCTTCACTAGTCTCGTGCATCTGTTCCGCGTTCGGGTTCGTTTCATCGGAGGGGACCGCCATCGCTTTCCGCTCGAGCTCCAAGAAACCATGGACATGGTCGAGGAAATCACTTCCTCATATGACGCACTGTTCCTCCAAATCGCTGTCGGGTATGGAGGCCGTCAGGAGGTGGTGTCCGCTGTCCAGAGTTTGGTGGCGCAAGGGAAGGAAATTACTGAGCAGAATATCAGCACGGAGACGTACTGCAAGCAGCGAGGCATCCCTCCGGTCAGTCTGATCATTCGCACTTCGGAGCGAAGGTTCGTTTTCACGGTTGAATTTTCGCTCTCCGTTCTGATCCTCCTTACAGGACAAGCGGGTTCTTCTTGTGGGATACTCAGGCTGCAGAGCTGCACTTCATAGACAAGCTGTGGCCACAGCTCACTGAGATCGACTGGCTGCAAGCCCTGAAGAGTTTTTCAACGCGGGAGATACGTGGGGGTAAATGAAATTCATTCATCGAATTATGTATAAGTAGCTAACTATTCGCATCTCTTCTAAATCCATTATAATCGAGCATCGATATCGCTTCCTGAAAAGTGATATTCAATATTGTTGGCGCGGTTTTTTTGAGAGCCGGGGGTACATTGACAAGGTCGTAAATATCAGCCAAATTAAATTTGGGCTGCGGCGTAGTGGCACTGTAAAAGTACACCGTCACCGTGTTATTGAACCCAATCCGCGACGACATCTATGGCAAACCAGATGACAGCCATATCGTATTCGGAACAGGATGTATGTGCAATATAAGGTGTGAAGGAAAGAAACATACGGCGGTAATTGGGGGAGGAGAAGAACAATACGTATATATGTATAAATAATGCTAATTCAGAGCCCATTAGGACGGAAGCGTCCGAGAAGAGAGCACGACCGTATACGACCCCGCATTCCCTCCACGCGAGCGACACGACGCAGTGCCTTTCGCTTAGCCCGATCCATAGTCCATTGCCATCTGATGAGCACCCGCGGAACATGGACTGGGCGGCGAAGTACGTGGGCGCCGGCAGCAGGATGAGTTCGTCCTAGATGCAGCGCCTCCAACGGCATCGCGGCGATCGACGAATCGGTGGAGTAGCTAGAGCGCCCGCGTCAGCATCGTGGCGATCGTTGCGCCCTCGAAGAATCCGCCGACCCGCCGCTGACTTCCACGGGGTCCGCAGCGGGCTTGAGAATGGAAGTAAGTGATGACCACGGGCCGAGACTCCCCCGTGGTCGTACCGCCGAGCTTGAAAACAACGTTGACGTTGACAAACTTGAAAATGTGCGAGCGGCATCGACGAGAGCACGTGCCGGAGGGACATTGGCGAAGTGGGATAGCGCGGATTTAGGGTCGTCGCTCTCTGCGGACTTGGAAGCCAAGGTGCATGGACATAGCGCAAGCGCGACAACACACCGACTACTACGTCGCGAACTTGCGGACCGGTCTCAACCCTTGGCCTTCCCACCGAGGCTTTCGACATCGGCTTTCATTTCCCGTGCCCCGCCTGTCCCTCGTCTGTGAGCAAGACGAGTCTAGGCGGACTTGGAGGTGACGGCGATCCGAGTCACGGGAGGGAGCAGGAGGAAAAGGAGGAGGGAGCAGAGGTAAGAGGGGGCGCGAGCAAGAGCAAGTGCGAAGAGAGTCGTCAGGAGCCGCCGACTCCACACGCCCAATGTATGAAGATGACCGAAGAATCCACTGAGTCTCGTCCCCGCGAGCACGAAACGCACACCTTCCAGTTCGCGAGTAACCCCAAACGGCGGTGCATGTCTATCTCGCGAGTCCTCCGAGCAACCTCCGAGTCCCAACTCTCGAGTCACCGCGTGCAGCCGTACGAAGACGACGAACGTGGACTAAGCGCACGTCGCCGCAGGTGCGAAGTACGGAGCCCGTGCCCGCGGGCGTGGGCGCACAATTCCACAGAGCTCGCGACTACGGCTTGCAACACCCTTGCTCCCGCTCCCTTCCGCGCCGCCTATCATTCGCACCGCTCCCCCCACATGCCATAGTCCCAATCAGTCACAGATTAGATTGATCGTGCTTGCTCCTGACGTACGGCTCTCGCCCCTGGCGGACGGGCGACGACGCAGAAGGGGGTCGGATACACCGGCAGAGGGAGGAGGGGCGGTTAGCGAGGGGCAGTTGAGGGGTGGGCGAAAGAGAGAGGAGACGGAAAGCGGAGTGATCGCCAGCATCTTCACCAAAGCGGAGGGCGGATGGCATCTTCACCGAGGCGGAGGGCGGAGCGAACGAGGACTGTGACCGTCCGAGCGTGCATTTTCGCTATAATCCTGGCACGACGGGCACAGGCTGCTGGGATGAAAGATTCCACAGGTGCCCGCATTGGTGTCGGTGACGATGACCGTGACGCGCCCGGTCGACTCGCGCGTGGGTCAGGCGCCGAGCGAGACGCCGAACGTCGGTGGAGAAAGGCAGGAAGAGTGGCGGTCTTTGCATCGTGCTGCTCCCCTCTATCCCCTATTCAGGGCGGATGGAGTGTGGACCGCGCCGTCCTTAATGCGCACTGGAAAGCGCCTGCTCGGAGCCATGTGCGAAATACGGGTCGCACGCGTCCCCGATAGAAGGGCCGGCGAGGGGCAATTGGAGGTGGGAGCCTCCACGCGCGAGCTCGCGGTCTAGAGAAGCTCATGAGCTTGAGCGACTCGGAGCGCACCGTGCCCGGCACCCCCCATACGCTCCCAATTCGAGGCGCCGAAACGCGCATCATCCTCGCGTTCGGTGCGGACATTCTTCGTGGGTTTGCATCACCGCTGGCCACATATGATGCCGAAGACCAATTACGCGACGTGATACGAGCGGGAGAAGCAGAGCTGCGGAGCCTGTCAGCACATGAATTATGTGGGAAACAGAAGGGAGACCGAGAGAGGAGAAGCGGCGCGGAGGGGAGGGGAGGTGAAGGTGAGAGAGACGAGTGGGTGGGGACGCGTGTAATATGCCAAAAGGCCGTGCTCATGAAGCTTACATAAGCGTGGGTGCGCGACACACGGTGTTAGGCCAGAATGGCCGCCGGGCGAAGGAGGACCCTTGACAATCACGCAAAATGCCTGTCCACGAAATCTCGAAATTTCTGACTTTTTATCCGCACCCTTAATCGGGAAATTCTTACCCGAATTTGACCCAGGCCTCTAGAACGTCGATTTTTTATCCGAATTTTGGAACAGGCCTCGGAAAATCGCAAAAAACCCAAATTTTCTTCTCCTGGAGCTCCTGGCGCGTAGAAAAAGCAAGTCCTTTGTGCTGGAGCCTGAACTTCCTTAGCTTGTTCTGCTGGGCTTTGGATGGGGATTGTAATGGTCAAGGTTGAGTTATCGACTGAATTTGAATGATGGCGGAACGATGGCGGGAGTCATGCCGTAGCAGAGCCGACGTGTCGCAATTACCCTGGGAGTTTGAACACGGCAACCTATGCCGTCGGCCTCCGCCTCAGAGTTATCCGAACCTGACCCGGCCTGGCCGCGGCCAATTCATACTTTATCCGAATTTCCGGACCGGCATTGGGCGTCCCAGACCCCATTTTTTATCCGAAACCGGCTCGGCATTTGGCCCATTTTAGGCATTTTTTATCCGAATTCAAAATTTTCGCGGACAGGCATTTTGGGTGATTGTCAAGGGTCCTGGCGAAGGGGGCGAGTGAAGAACGACCAGTGTGAAAGGGTCGTGGGTTATGAAATGAAATGGAATCGTCGGGTGGAAGGTAAAAGGGAAAAGGAAGAACATACCTGGTTACCATGTGTACCTGGTCTCGATGTCGACACGCCATCTACGGCTCTATGTGGGCAGAAAGAATCAGAAATGCGAGGCGAATTAGTCTCGGACCATCCTCTCACGACATCCCAATCTGGGAGCCCTGTCTGTTGAAGATATTGACGAGTGCTGCCTTTTATGGCGTCCAGCGGTAGTATGCCTTTCTCGGACTTTATTTATTTATTTACTTCGTTGCCATTGATCGTATCCGCATCATATATATGGTGCGGATGCGTGACGACGGCCCTCAGTCTTGACCACGACTTGGTGCGACTGAGGGTACGTTCTTATTTTACTTCTCTATCTTTATATATATTCACTTACTTTACTTTACCTATAGACTTACTGTATTCTCTACAGGTAACTAATAGAGTCTTGACCACGACTTGGTGCGACTGAGGACTTACTGTATTCTCTACAGATTCGCAGTCAGAATTGCGTACGCTGAGTAGTGATTAGTCCAAGATCAGTCGCGAAGACCAGGAACGGCAGAAGACTCACTTACCCTCGTTTACCCCAATGTCGTCCATGACTTCCATCCCCATCCTCCCCGATGACAAGCAGCTTGTCGATGCTAACTGGGGCGCTTTCAAGGAGACTGCCATCAGTCTCCTCCGCGGCAAAGGTCTCGACGGTTATCCGAATGGGACAATTCTCCGCACCACCGCAGCTACATACCCCGGTCTCTACGGCACTCACCCCTCTCCCGTTAACTCCCGTACCCCGTCGGCGGAAGAATGGGACCTCCGCGATGCGACAGCTGGCGCCATCATCTACCAGAACATTGTCGACCCCAAGGCGCATGGGATCAACGCTACAGACACCAGTCGTCAGATGTGGATCGCTCTGAACACCAAATTCAATCGCACCTCGGAAGTCTTGAAGGGGATCGCGATGGATAACCTGCGCGCCTTGAAGCTAGCTCATGGGCGTGACTTGCCTGCTCACATTGACAACCTCACGAAGCTCCGTGCCGAGGCGAACCGTGTGGGGTGCCGCATCCACGACACTGACATGATTCCCATCATCTTGCAGTCGCTCCCAGCTGCTGAGTTTGGTCAGTCCATCATCGCGCTCCAGACCCTTTCGGCAGCGCACGAGGTTACCCAGAACCTCATGCTGTACTGGGACATCGTCTACAAGAAGGACGTGGAGGCCTCCGGTGTTGCAAGTGCGCTCGCTACCCACGTCGGCATGAAGGGTGGACAGGTCAACTGTGGAAATTGTGTGCGTCGCGGACATATCAAGGAAAATTGTTGGGCGAGAGGAGGTGGGAAAGAAGGCCAGGGGCCGAGCTCGTGGAAGGCACCGCCTGGGTTAGAGCCACGCCAGGCATACGTCGATGCTGCCAAAGCGGCGAAGGCCGCAAAGGGCGCGACTATCGCCACAGCCATACCCCAGTCTGCAGCTGCAGCACCTCCGCCTCCGCCGAACCCCACTCCGCCGAGCCCCACCGCTGCGTTCACCTCGCCCATGGCAGTTTACGCCCTCGGGACGAAATTCGAGACCTGGCACCGTCGTTACAGTCACCTCAACAATGGCGATGGTGCGTCCGAACTCGACTCATCGGTTGCGGACGATAACATGAATCCTAGATTCGGATGTGGAGGGTCAGCTCCTCCCATTCTGAATGAACATGTTATTCGTACCGTAACCGATGTAGTAGACCTGCTCGCAATATACGCCGCCGACACAAAACACGAGTTGTCGCTTATTTTGACATTCCTCGATAGCGGGGCGTCTGAACATTGTGTAGTGAGCCGAGCACGATTCGTGACATACCAGAAGCTCGAGATAGAAGGATCAACAGCGGTGAAGTCGGGTGGAGGATTCAAAGTCGCAGGGAGGGGGATTGCGGAGTTCGAGGTTCGCCTGGCCAACGGATCGGTTCGCAAGATTCTCATGGAGGCGCTACACACCCCGGGGTTCGCGATGAACTTGATCTCGCTGCCGACGCTCGACACGCGAGGGTTCTGGGGAAAGTGGGGGAATGGGCAGCTATCCGTCTTTAGCCAAGATGGAACAGAAATAGTTGATGGACGACTCGTACGGGAGGAGGGCCATCGAAAGTTGTACCAGGTCGATGTTGTCGACAGCAAGGACGGAGGGGGGAGCGTCACCACAGCCGTAGCAGGACGCAACCGTAATCAGCCTACCGACCTCGAGACGTGGCACCGTCGTTTCGGACATGGCGACGTCCGCACGATTAAGCGCATGGCGGATAAGTCGCTTGTCGACGGCTTGAAGATTGTACAAACAGAACTTCGTGGGATGTGCGAGGACTGCATTCGGGGGAAGCAGGACCGCATGCCGTTCGACGACGAGGTAGTGCATGAAACGAGACCTCTGGAGCGCATCCACCTCGACCTATGGGGGCGAGCAAGGACGCCGAGCTGGTCGGGGGCGGTATACATGATGTTGGTATCAGACGGAGGAACATCGCTCAAGTTCCCACTCTTCCTCAACAATAAATCCGCGGAAACCACCCTGAGCGCATTCAAAACCTGGCTAACAGAAGCCGAGGTCCAAACAGAAGAACGCCTCAAACGTGTACGCATTGACTTGGGTGGAGAATTCGACAACGACATATTCGGTAAATTCTGTGCCGAAAGGGGTATTTTCGTGGAGAAGGTACCTAAAGCCTCGTCGTCAGCACACGGGCATGTCGAGCGGGGCAACCGTACAGTGGTGGAAGGGACACGCACTCAACTTATGGAGGGCGGCATGGACCACCGGTTTTGGGCTGAATCGGCCACTGCTCACTGCTATGTGCGCGGGTTCATCCCTTCTTCGCGACATCCAGATGCTGTACCGTGGATGGCTTGGTTTCGTCAGAAGGACGCCGAAGGAAACCTAGTCAAACCAAATGTGTCCCATTTGCGTGCGTGGGGGAGCACCTGCTGGGTTAAAGACCTAGACAGGCGAGGAGGGAAGCTTGGCGACCAAGGCTGGAAGGGGAAGATGGTCGGATATATGGGGCGTCGCGGCTACCGCGTGTACGACCCAGAGCGCAGGCGCATCTTCCAGGTACGCGATGTCGTGTTTGAGGAAGGGGTACCTCATAGAACACGTATCGTCGACCCTGAAGATGTGTTACTACCTCAAGATCCTAGTATCTTTGAGGAAAGGGACGCACCTGACAATGCTCCTCCTCCGCAGCCTCCGAATGCTCGACCAGCAGCACCTCCTGCACCTAACGTCCAAGCCCCACCCCCAATGCCTCCTCCTCGGCATCCAACACCGCCTCCTCCGCCACCTCCGCCTCCTGTCGTGCCTGCATTACCACGCCGTTCGGCCCGTGCGCCTGTGCCGACTCGTGCCATTCTTGAAATGGAAATGTCGAATCGAATGGAGGAACAGGCACGCCTTGCGGGCGAAGAGTGGGCTTTGGACGGAATTCACCCGACAGCAAATGCTGTGGATGTCGAGTGGGACAGCTTCGATGCAGACATGCTGGCATCTCCGTGGGCGTTTGCGAGCGCTATAAAGGGCTTGATTCCGCGGTCATACCACGAGGCAATGCGGGAGCCGGAGAAGTGGATGCCTGCAATGCAAGCAGAGGTAGATCAGCTGGAAACTCGTGGAGTCTGGAGGCTGGTGAACCTACCGGAGGGGGAACGTGCAATAGATGGGATGTGGGTCTACGATGTGAAGGTGGATGGCGACGGAAAGGTGTTGAAGCACAAGGGACGATACGTGGCGCGTGGTGACGAGATGATTGAAGGGAAAGATTTTGAGGTGAAGTGGGCGATGGTGGCGCGGATGGAGTCGGTGCGAATGGTGTTCGCCGTGGCTGCGGTGCAGAAGATGCACATTCGGCAGTGGGATTTCTCCGGGGCGTACCTGAACGGGGAGATGGACCGGCCGGTGTACATGAAGCAGCCGAAAGGGTTCGCAAAGCAGGGGGAGGAAACCAAGGTCTGCTTGCTTTTGCGACCGCTTTACGGATTGGTGCAGGCGGGCCACATATGGTACAAGCTTCTCGCGAAAGGCTATGGCGACCTGGGATACAAAGAAAATCTCGCGGACCCATGCATCAGGACACGAAAGAACGGCAGCGACTATACACTTACCTCAACCCACACTGACGACGTACTCGGGGCATCCTCATCGGAGAAGGAGAGCAAGCGAGTTGTTGAGGAGTTTGCGGCGAAATGGGACTTGAAGGAGGTCGATGTCGCGTTGTTACTTGGGTTGACCGTCGAGAAGCTCAGTGACGGATCGGTTGCCCTTAGCCAAACACAGTACTTCGAAAAAGTCCTGGATCACTTCGGCTTCTCACATTTGCCTCCGTTGTCAACGCCGCTCCCACCCGGATACCAAATCCGTGCTGCTTCTTCCCCACTACCCCCGGATGACGCTGCTTTTATGCGCGACAAACCTTTCCGCCCAATTCTCGGAACTATTGTCTGGGGGAGCAGCGGGACACGGCCCGACCTTTCCTACGCCTGCTGTGCTCTGGGACATGTCCAATCTAATCCCGCCCCTGAGCATTGGAATCTGCTCATCGGTGTTCTTCGGTACATCAAGGGGACTCTTGACTACGGGATCAGATACTCATCGCCGACGACCACTTCTACTTCTGCACCTGGGATGGGGCTTAAACCTGAGGGCTTTGTTGACTCGGACTGGGCTGGCTGCGTGGACACACGCCGTTCGACATCCGGCTATGTCTTCTTTATGGGGGGAGCACCAGTTTGTTGGTCGTCGAAACGTCAAGCTGTGGTGGCGCTCTCCTCTACAGAAGCAGAGTACATCTCGCTTGCGCGTGGGGCTCAGCAGGCAATGTGGATGAAGAACTGGCTCGGCGAGGTGTTCTTACCTCAAGAGCTTCCGTTCCAGTTGCGCGGCGATAACCTAGGGTCCATCAGCTTAACCGAAACAACGAAGGGTCATGGACTATCGAAGCATCTGGACATTCGCTGGCATTACATCCGCGAACGCGTAAAGGACGGTGAAATCGCAGTTACGTCCGTTCCTGGGAAGGAAAATGTCGCGGACATTTTCACGAAATCACTTCCTCGGGCCGCGCACGAGAGGATTGTTGGACAACTTGGACTTGACTGGAAGAGGAAGTATGCTGTCCGCCAGGGGGAGTGTTGAAGATATTGACGAGTGCTGCCTTTTATGGCGTCCAGCGGTAGTATGCCTTTCTCGGACTTTATTTATTTATTTACTTCGTTGCCATTGATCGTATCCGCATCATATATATGGTGCGGATGCGTGACGACGGCCCTCAGTCTTGACCACGACTTGGTGCGACTGAGGGTACGTTCTTATTTTACTTCTCTATCTTTATATATATTCACTTACTTTACTTTACCTATAGACTTACTGTATTCTCTACAGGTAACTAATAGAGTCTTGACCACGACTTGGTGCGACTGAGGACTTACTGTATTCTCTACACTGTCATGAGAGTCTGGGCCAAAGTCGGCTAAATAACCGTACCATTGCGCTATCAATTCTCTGATTTTTCAGTACTTGTTCTACCACTTTGCAGGTGTCTTTGGCTAGACTTGAGAGGGGAAGTTGTTGAATGGAATAAATTAATACCTTCTGCGTCCTCAGAATACCTCAAAGTTTACTCAGCAGAGGTGAGGCGACTCCTAAAATTTGGGTGGAGGCCGAGTGTGGCAGTGCTGCCGGTTACTTAGAGGACCGAATCGCGTCCATTTTGACTTGTTCACAAGCCATACCATAGTTCTGAACAGGCAGAACTTGTCAAAGGATGAAAACAAATGTCTATGCCTCCAAGTTTTGAAGTACAACCACTTACATAGGCCAAAAGTAACAGATACGGGAAATGCCGGAAAACACCGGATTTTTGATAGCGCAATGGTACGGTTATTTAGCCGACTTTGGCCCAGACTCTCATGACAAGGCTCCCAGATTGGGATGTCGTGAGAGGATGGTCCGAGACTAGAGGCGAATGAAAGCGTGGGGATGTACATACGCGGAAAATGTACATCCCCGCGGAAAAGAGCGAATCGGCTGATAATTCATTGATTATCTTTGTGGCTACGCGTCCAGCGGCCTCTGGACGGATCTTGCATACATTTGGTCGCAGGATGATGGGCCACAGGATGGCCAAAGGGATGAAGCGTTCCTCAGATGCTAGATCGAGCAGCTGCGAGTCGATTTCACTGTGGTGTACCACTCGACAGGATCGAAAAGCAACATCGAGAAAGAGTTTACATCGGACAATTTCTTCGAGGAGAGAATCAGAGCAACACGATGCGCGCGATGCGCGTAAGGGTCAGACGAATCTGAGACGATTGGAGAATTACGACAAGTGGAGGAGAAGGATGAGGAGAACGAGCTCCGATCAACGTCCGAAAACATCAACCGGAGGTATCGGCCGATGCCGTTGGCTTTTCAACCACTGTCAACACAACTCCCAGTCCAAAAACTCGCCATGCGCTTATTGGCGGACGCCAGAATCCAGGATGGTAACTGCGCTATTGTCTCCTTTTGAGTTGTTCCAAAAATCCTGAAGTCATCCTGGGACCTGGGCCCGAGGTCCTTGTTCAATCCGAGGTCATTACTGAAGTTCTCCCGATATGGTCCAAAAAATCCAAGCGCCATTAAAACTATTACAATCTATCGAGATCAAAATCAACACTAGAAGGCAGTATGGTGTACTATGTCTGAGCTTGCGTAGGTGATGTCCATTGTCTGAAAGATAATTGAATGTCAATATTAGTCAGATGAAAACCGTACTGGAGTTGTATTTGCTGCGTTTGCTGCCGTGGGGAATGAATCTTCCTTTGCCATCGGGACCTATGTAATATGATAAGTTTCTCCTCCACACATCATGTTCAAGAAATTACCTGGCAGGTAGGGCCATTTCGCGAAGTATTCATGGATGCCAGAGAAAATGTATTGATGACGTCTTGATTGTTGCGAGCAGTTTCCCTGAAGTTCAAGCTTGCCAGAAGGGAATTTGTGTATACTACGCCGATCAATTTCATGTTAATGGAGGGTCGGAGGAAGGCCCTACATTTTCCAACCACAATATTAAACGAAAAGTGGATGAGGTTTTGTGGCATGGTCAAGAACTGATTATTGTCAGGTACTGCAGCCTGCCGAAGTCAGAAATACACACGCACGCAAATCATGTCCATGAAAACGATTATGCTGGCCATGGAGCTGATAAGCATATTTGCAGTTCGAACGGAGCCTCCACGAACCTGGTTAACAAACCAGTGGTCATAGCATACAAGATGAGCTTGGTAACTAATGAATTTGTCCTGGAATTGAAAATAAATCCGATATAGTTCGATGGAATGATTGGACTTACTCTCGAAGTCCAGTACGACCCCTTAGCAAGTAATAGCAGAGGGAGACTGCGATGAGGATGTCTGCGGCGGAAGCGCAAGCCAACCCAACACTGGCAATCCACTTGCAGGACCCAGTTTTAATTGATCTCTAACATAGTTTTGGAACGCACCTCAAATTTGAAGAACAGAGCAAGCTTCAGAAGTTGGAACCTATATACGTGAAATGAACATTATAGGTTTAATCCAGAACAAAGCCACCTACGTTCTGACTTTTACAGCTGCACCAGTGAAAGGTTAAATTGAAGCTCGGTGAATTTATGTGCTTGTCTTCGACTCACCGATCTCAAATCCTAGGTAGAGGGTCAGACGGTGCAAGTTATTAAATTGAGTCCTGACCGAAATAGGAAAAAGACAGTAACACCTAAAGAACACAATACAGTATTTAGTCTGCTTGTTGGCTTCTCAGATGAATATACACACAATGAGTCCTGAAAGGATCCAGTTTCGGTTGCTCACTGAGAAAGTTTCAGAATCAAGGTTGAGTTGACAAGGTACTGGACTTGCATATAAACACCCGATAGGTGAAAAATCTACAAAAAGCATCGGTCTCAGCCAGCCTATGGTGCGATGACTGAAATACGGACAATTGGACAATGAGAATGATCAGGTTCTGTTGCAGACATCATGAGCATAACGGAGCGGGTTGAGGGCAGAACTAACTGTGACCAAGATACCGATCTGGGCAAGAACCAAGGAGTCAGTGTGATAACAGTGAGAATTTCCGTCGTACAGTGAAACTCCTGAAGGAATATCATTTCGAGTTCTCGACCGTAGACAAGGGAATTGACTCACCAAACAGAATCGGCCAGCACTGCGGGGTTGTCATAATTGGTGATGAGCCAGTAATACATTACAAGTCCGATGAGGACAATTTGCAGAGTATTGAGCAGCCTAACAGATATATAGGACAAATTGAGGCAGCTCAGATAAGATGCTGACCATAGACCCAATACCTGAATTTTGAGGTCAAACCCTTTTCCAGCAGATAATACATAAGAGACATCTCACCAAGCCTTTCAACCAGATGCTGTCCTTGGGGAATTTCCGGAAGTAATTGAAGGTCTGCATCGACATGACGCCGTAAAGTCTGGGTTCCATCCGCGGTTAGGTTGCTCATTGAGGAGGATACCTTCCATACCCCCAAGCCAGCCAATATCCAACAAAGAGAGCTCCCAGCGATGTGTCTCGTTCACCCATAGCAAAGTAGAGATGTGGGATCAGAGGACTCACTCAAACCCACCTAATCACCAAGGTATCTATATAAGCAAAAGTGCGGGTGTTTCGGAACCAAAGATGGCCCGTTGTGGTATCCATCAAAATCAACCTGCTGTGCTCGTGAGAAAAACCCACCCAAGATATCGATATAAGAAAAGACGTGAGTGTCTCTGGACCAACTCTGGACAAACGTTGAAGTGGAGTATGTGGACATCCGGTCCGTCGGAGCACAACCACAGTGCTCTCGGTTTTTTTTTCATTTGGTTCAAATTACGAGTAGAAGTTTTGAGCTTGATGTTGTTACCGGAAAAAAAAACTGGTCAAGAGACTATCTGAGGGAGTTCTCTAGCTGTCAGTCACTCTGGATAAAGGCTTATTTTGGACCACCCCAAAACGAATCTGAAACGTTTAGTCTCTAGCACGCTGTTGAAACTTTTAGACACAAAACCCGTCGCCTCGGCCCGGCTTGGCCTGGCACCTGAAAATAAAAGTATCAGGAACGTAAGGTGCGGGCCACCCACACAAGGGGCATAACCTGATAAATCATGCAAACATAGTCAAAACATAGGTTGGTCACAGTTGTAATGAGTTTCACATGTTACACCAAAAAAAATTTGAAATTTTTTAAAAATGTGTTTCGAATGAAATCTGCTGAAATACTGGAAACACATTTCTTGTACATTCTGCATATGTTTCTACTGTGAATACACTGTTTCTAATGTGAATTTACTGTGAACATTAGGTGTATTCACATTAGAAACATATCCAGAATGTACAAGAAATGTGTTTCCAGTATTTCAGCAGATTTCATTCGAAACACATTTTTAAAAAATTTCAAAACATTTTTGGTGTAACATCTGAAACTCATTACAACTGTGACCAACCTGTGTTTTGACTATATTTGCATGATTTATTAGGTTATGCCCCTTGTGCCAGCCGCCCCTACCCAAAATTAGTAGCCAAATCGGCCGGAGAAATATTTTGCGCTGTGCACAGCCCCAAGTGGACTCTTTTTCATCTGTTTCAGTGCATGTGGCCAAGCCGCTGCAGCCAAATCCGGATCAGATTTTTTTTTTGCTTCACTCAGTTTTGAATTAAATAAAAATCCCTCCAGCACACGACCAAAAGAAACATCTTTGCTAGAGGAATAAGAAATCTGGGAAAGACTCGGGCCGAAAAATTTCAAACACGGATAGCGGTGGCTAGGTGACTTGCATCGTACCTGAAATTAAAGGTTTCTGGTGTGTTTTAGGGAGGGAATGTCCAGGTGAATGACGCCGCGAGGGACCAAAAGGGACCAACCGAAGGTTGGAGCGACGTGATTAATCAAGAGGTGGCAGATCGATGGCAGGGGAAACCCGAGATGCCGCTGCTGCCGAATCTTCTCAACTTCGAGATGCGATTCCGCCTCTGGCAGAAAAAAATGACATGGATTAGGCCTCTTCGAGGCGGAGGCTGAACCTTGAATGAATAAATTATTTGGAGCAAAATTGGATTGGATAAATGCCCAAGGTGCTTAGATAGAGATATGGTATGCACGATGCAAAATATTTGTAAAACACATATGTGGGAGGGATTCAATATTTTTTTACGAGAACTTATGTAATAAGAGATCGTTCTTTTAGCAAAAGTTGAGAGCAGATTTTGGAGAGCAAAAAACCAGGTACGAGATTTTTCCAATCGTATTGAGAATAGTGGCTGTGCCTACGTTTCCTTCACCTTTTTGCTCCCACGGTCAGTAATTTGTGATGTTTTCTCACCGTTTTTCTAATGGTCCTTAGTGTTACGTAATTAATTCTGCACCTTGGTCAGTGGTTCGAACCCGACCCTGAGCACTATTTTGATATGGCGTCTGCATTGTCTCGAGTGTCTTACCTATCTGTGAGTTTGACCTTATATGCTATAAAGAGGAGTTGGAAGAAACAAAAAGGAAGGGAACAGAAGTGGAATGAATGAGTCTTCTGAATCGTCTCTAGTACCAAAATAAATATCTACATGACCGCAGGAAGGCACGTACATGTCTGTCCAACAGCACACAACAGCCTGCAGCACAGTAAATGACATGTAATCTACCTATGCAAGAGGAGAGCTTGGATGGGGATTACCTGTAACATAACACCAGGCTGGCTGTCATGAAAAAAATGGTTCTGACTGTGCATCACAGTCCAGGAAGGGCTCCAATGACCAGGCTTAAGCCAATGAACACAATATATCCTGCTGTATTTTGACCCCGGGGTACCAGAGTTGTGCTCCCCGAGATCCTGTTTGCTTGATGTTTGGCTGTTCTGATTGATCTGCAAAAAAAGCTTGTGTTAGTACTCACAAAATTTTATTTGAACCGAACACACAATTTCAGAACATTAATTAGCATCTCAGTAGCTCCTCTGAATATTTCTGGGTCGATTCAAGCAGGGATGCCACAGTGGGGCTCCCCGAGATTCTGTTTGCTCGACATTTGGCTGTTCTCATTTATCTTAAAAAAAAAAGAGCTAGTGTTAGTACCCCCGAAATTTTATTTGAACTGGACACATAATTTTGGGACGTTGATCAGAATCTCTGTAGCTCCCCTGAATATTTCTGGGTTGATTTAAGCAGGGGTGCCACAGTGGGGTAGGTTCGGAGCAAGCCCGCGCAGCTCCGGCCCGGCGAGCCGGCCCTTCGCTGACGAAGGCGCGCGTGGTCTATTTGGTTTGATGTTTGGTCTATTTGGTCGACCCGGCATGGCGCGGCATCGTCAGAACGGGGCTTGGACCGAACCTAACAGTGGGGCTCCCTGAGATTCTGTTTGTTCGATGTTTGGCTGTTCTGATCAATATTCGAAAAGAGTTTGCATTAGTGCCCACAAAATTTTATTTGAACTGTAAACACCATTTCGGAACGTTAATTAGTATCTCGGTAGCCCCCCCTGAATATATCTGGATTGATTTCATCGGGGGTGCCACAGTGGGGCTCCCCGAGATTCTGTTTGTTCAATATTTCACTGTTCTGATTGGTCTGCAAAACTGGCATGCATTTGTACCCACAAAATTGATACTGAGAGAAGGTATGATTTGCAAAATGATTATTTTAGTCCCAATTGAGTGGGCTCTGCTGCTGAAAAGCACACTACATCTACATTTGTTATTCTGACTAATATGGTTGTGGACACACCTTGGCGAGATTTCTCAATTTTGAGCGCGGTATCATTTTAGTGGGATAGTGATAATATGATATGTGGTGCCAACTAAACAGATATAGTTCTTATGTAAAAATAAGTTCGAGGACATGCTGGGCAACGCCACGGCCTTCACCCCAAGTTATACCTCTAAAACCTGTGAATTCGAATATCCTCCCTTTTGAATGGACAGGAAATCCAGAGCTCGCGTCAAGAAAAGCTCTGCCACAAAATACTCTTAATACCACCATCTGCCATGAGGATGGTTCTTGAGCTCAAGTGGTACGAGGAACGCGTGCTACTGCTAGCTCAAGTTAGGCCTCGCAAAAATGAGAGTGATCAGTCTGAGTCTGAGCACCGATGAATCAAGCGAGGATTCGATCGGTGGCAAGTGCAGACTTTCGGACTTCAATTTGTGTCGCCTAAACGTAAATTTTTTGACCCACCCACTGACCCTGTTCGACCTTGTGGTGAATACAATAGTCTGCATGGAGTTAGTCTCACTTGATTTGACAGCCTCATCAGACTGTATTCTCCGCTCTAAACCGCTGGTCCTTGCCGAGCAGTAACTGACCCATCGCAACCTGGCAAGGAACTTCAGGTTCCCCCCCACCCATAGTTTCTGTATCCACTTGACAATTCAACAGGAGAAGTACGACAGTGTACTTCCTGTCAGATTACGATCTACACCGATCTTTAGCGAGGATTGTTTCTATCCTGAAAATTGACAAGAAAAGTCCGAAAAATATGCAGTAAAAAGTGTGCCTTGTGGAGGACAGTCATCATAATTTCAGATCTCCCTAGTACATAACACAGCTATGAGGCATGTGAACATTTTTTTACACCAGAAGTCCTATCAGAACTTGAGCGTGGAAGGCAAAAAATGTGTTCACAGATCATAAGTCCTGAAATCAATGCCTGTAGTGACTTGAGGACCCAACACAACCATTTGGGGACCAGATACTCTTAAAGTACCCAGAAATAGCTGGGATATCATTATAGTAATTTTTTTTTGGTTTCATAGCAGATGCCACTGTGTACACCGCCAATGGTCGGACACGTGGCTGACAGCTGGAATCGACATGTAGGACACATATCGCTAGCAACTGGTGGCCAGCTGGAAATGGACTGGTCTCCAGGATCAATCTCCTATGGCCCCATGCTGGAGCCAGGTCTGGCTGGCTACCAGCTGAAATCAAACCTGGAGGCAGCCTATACATACAGGTTACAATATTATCTATTTTTGATTTTGGGTTGATTTGGATTCGGTTTTGCGGTAGAAAAATCAAAATAAATTTAATTCGCCATGTTTATACTGATACTAGTGATGAAAGAAACAATTCCTCGCCACGCACAAGGATAGGTACGAAAAGCCACTTAAATTTGGAGTTCAACGATGTTTAATGGGAGCTGTGTGGGAAGGGCGACGGCGTGCACAGGAAGAGACGGTGTGTGCAGGAAGATGGAAACATCCGTGGGGCTTTGAATACAGGGGAGACAACAGCCGCGGCCTGAAGTAATACTTTGCGCTCAATGACTTGTAAGATGGAGGGCGAGGCTGGTGATGCGGGCATTAGGGACATCTTGGCTCGCAGTTCTTGGTGAACATACTCTGCGGGACAGCAGCGAAATCAGGGCCCGCAGCTGGGAGAGCTTCACGCGAGATCTTGATGAACGCAGGCTGCGCGAAAATGTGTTACTTGCATCATCGAGACCGCGCTCTTCACGTGGTACTGGAGCACAGAACAGCAGAGTGACGTGTGTACTTGTAGTTTTGAGCCTGAGTTATCAAGCAAACACGGTTGCGGTTGATGTTCAAGTGGATGGTGGTCGGGAGGGGAGGAGTGGGAGGAGGACAGAACCGGAATACAGGAGCGCGGCTGAGTGAAGAAAGCATTTGAGGTCTTGATAAGGGCCCGGGGACTGGTAGATCTTGAGGACGAATGGTTAAAATGATTATGATATATTGCATAGGGTGCTCGAGAGTCGGAGAAAAAAACACTTGAAAGCTTGAGTGGTCTGTCTGAAGAGAATCCCCAAGGTTGCCGAGATCGTATACGAGACCGATGATTCGGAAAGCAACGTGTTACGGCAGAAGGATGACAATAGAACTTCATGGGCAACGGGGGACACACCGGTGATACAGAAGCGATAGCAATTTCAAAGGATGCGCCGTTTGAGCGTTGGCTGCGAGTCTTGCTACTTGTTATCGTCTTGCTGGTATTTGTTATGTGAGAGAGTTGGTGATCTATTGAATTGGTGTGGACCATCTGGGTGGAAGAGGGACAGGCGACGGAAGGTACGAAGGCTTAGGTGCCAGTGGTGGACGAGAAAAGAGGAAAAGGTGAAGTGCAAGCAACATGCACGTGACTTTAGATGCAGTACCAAACAAACGCACGGACCTTTTCGCAATCCGTTCATAGTATTGGAATCCATTCTGGGGGACTAGTGCGACTACCTGTGATATGTTTTGTCGAGGACCTTCCCGAGGTTTGTGCCATGCTCATATTCCTCAGCCTCCAGACTCTGACGACCTGGCCGGCGGTGGCGCGAACATCACCACGGTGAATTATTCAACGCGGGGGACACATCGGTGGTTAGATTCGAAGCGGATGTCATACTGTAATGGGTATCAATACACATTTTTAACTGTGTCCTGGCGACGGGCTGGCCATATAAATGTTGCATTCACTGTTCACATGGGTATCCAGCTGGTCGACAGCTATAATCCCAGCTGGAAGATACAGCTGGCATCTACCTAGTAGCTACCTGGCTCCAGGTTTTCGAACTGGTGGCCTCCATGTGAGGATTCCAGGTGGTGGCAACCTGCAGGCACTTTGGCAGTGTACCAGCTCTGGACATGGTGCACTCATGCAGTTTCAATTCAAAGGGGAAATATCTGGCATCGAGGCAGAGGACATATTAGCTACATTTCGAGTGATTTATTTTGAGAAAATGCACAGAACTCAGGTCAAACCGACTTGAACCGCTGAACGGCAACAATTGATCGGAACAATCGGGAATCGGGATTACCCACCGGCTTTATTTCGGCAGGGTGACGTTCGACCGACGGATTCCGAGTCCGAACGGATACGGCCCGAACATAAAGGAGATATGACTAACCATAAAATCCAACCCGGACCTTTTGCTCACAGGAGAGGAAATGGAATTGTAGACAGGTGAAAGTTGAGACCAGCAGAGAGGTTCAAAAACCTGTTCCGGCACTTTCAATTTCGATTCTGTTTTCTCTGCTTTCTTACAATTTGTTTTTGTACAATGACTAATGTGTCATGACTAAACTGTGTTTGTACCTATTGTCAAAAAGTGACCCCAATCGATGTGCTCCCACATGTAAGTAGCTAAACCTAAAGGTTCAGCCAATCAAGTATGCTATTTAGCATGTCTTGATAGTAAGTGCGTATTCATGCATGGCACAACTAATTTATTTCGGACGCTTTCAACTTGCTCGAGGTCGCCATCACGTCAAAAAAACGTGGTTTGATCAACCAACGATCTGCCACCGCCAAGTTGTTGGAATTAGAGAGTCTAAAAACTGCAAGAATCAGTAGACAAATCAGTAGGCATGAAACTGTACCTGAAATCTACCATTTATTATGGTGTTGAGGCTGTACCAAAAATTGCAGGTGCAGTCTCGGCCGAGCAGAAACCTCGAGCTTCAGCTGCACTGAAATTGTGGCCCTTGTGCAGTGTCTGGAATTTTGGGGGAAAAATTTTTCTATTCAAATATAGTCTGCGGGGAAGAGACTCATTATGGGTGTTTTGCTGAGTGGTCATTACCTCTTGTTTTTGATTTTTCGTCACATGAGACCCAATACTGGTCAATGGTTCGAACCTGGCAACCTCCTTTCTTTTACTTCCTTCATAATTTTTTTCTGTGTTGCGGTGGTTGGTGGTACATGTACAGTTTCAGCTCAGAATCTACTTGAATATAGGCTGGGCAGCCCTCTAGCATTCTGTCCAGACCCCTGGAAATTTATCTGATCCATACAGTTGCATTTGTTGTTTCTTTACTGAAACAGTCTTTGCCCTTGTCTGTCTTGTGTTGAGTGCTGTAAAAATAGTGGTAGCTATCTTTGACTCTTGTCTTCATTTTTGTACACTTCTGCAATGGATACTGGCTGGTCTCAAACTGGAAGATTATTCCATTGTGAAATCCACATAGTTCAATTTCCAAGTCTCATCACCTCTTTCAGATGAAAAGGAAGTGACCCAGAGTAATTTCGATCCCTACAGAATCAAATTTTAGGAGTATTGTGCCTCCCATATGCCTGGGCTCATATTGGACCCTAATTATCAGGTAGAACATGTTATATTTAAGTGGGAACTATCGGGTTGTATAGTCTTACCTGAGCTTAGTTGGAGGTGATTTGCGCATATCAGGCTCCAATGTACATAACTGCATGTATGCCAAGGCTGATCTGGAGATCTCGGGACCACAACACACTTTGCTTTGGTTTTCTGTCATAAATAGGTCAAAAAAAACACACAGCTTAGTATCTGCACCAAGTTCAGATTGGTTGACATGCAAAGTGGAGTTTTTCAAAGTTCTGAATGTCCTCTACTAGTATTCAGAGAACCCGCAAGGTAATTTCAAAAAAGCGAAATAACCACATTTAGTCCCAGAATTGGGCCGGAAAAATACTTACAATGCATGAGGCTTTAAAAAACAATGGTACACATATACTGTAGTATTTTCAGATTTATCGGACAGAAGATACACAGGGCAGACATTATTCAAGAGCCCGAACATGGATTTGATGAGTTAGTGCCTAATCGAGACTAACTTTGATGCTGGGAAGATGTGTCGGCTATTAGTCCAAATTGAGACTAAATAGTCCAAATCGGGCACTAAATTTATTCCGGACACCGCACGACGGCCGAAATTGTTGCCAGAAACAAAAGATTCGGCAACCGCTTCGCCGTGGCTGGTTTCAAAAACCGGGCCGTCACCGTACGAAGGCAGTTCTGGGTCGGCTGATACCGGCCCGAGACGGAAGATTTCGGGACGACCCTCCGAAACGGCTGGGCACATCGATAATTGATAGGTACAGTTTTGGCCTGAGTTAAACACTTACCGATACTAATGGTTTCGGAAACATTTTAGAGCGCCCTAAGTGAATCTGTCTCAAGGCAAGATTCAGGTCTGGTTCCATCCACATCTCCGACTTCCTTCGTCAATTTACGGTTTACGGATCACCTGCCACTTTTTATCGAGACTAGCAGGTATCAGCACTGTACATGTAGTGCTACACCACAGGCCAACCCTCGATATTGCGGATTGGTCCAATAAGTAACTGTGTACTTTTACGGCGACACTACGCCACGACCCAAATCAGGAAATTTAGCTAATATTCAGGATGTTCTCTTAATGTACAACTCGGATCTCAAAAAGCCCCGCCAATATTTACATCGATATCGATGCCCGCTTATAATGGATTCAGATTAGATGTGAATAATAGCTGTACATAATTTCATGAGTGTATTTTCATTTACCCCCACGTATCTCCCGCGTCGAAAAACTCTTCAGGGCTTGCAGCTAGTCTATCTCAGTCATCTGTTACTACAGCTTGTCGATGAAGTGCAGTTCTGCAGCTTGAGGATACCACAAGAAGAACCCGCTTGTCCTGTGAGGAGGATCAGAACGGAGGGCGGAAATTCAACCGTGAAAACGAACCTTCGCTCCGACGTGCGAATGATCAGACTGACCGGAGGGATGCCTCGCTGCCGGCAGTATGTCTCTGTGCCGATATTCTGCTCAGTAATTTCCTTCCCTTGCGCTACCAAACTCTGGACAGCGGACACCACCTCCTGCCGGCCTCCATACCCGACAGCGATTTGGAGGAACAGTGCATCATATGAGGGAGTGATTTCCTCGACCATGTCCATGGTTTCTTGGAGCTCGAGCGGAAAGCGATGGCGATCCCCTCCAATGAAACGAACCCGAACGCGGAACAGATGCACGAGACTGGTGAAGGCCAGGCTCTTGAACTCAGCGGCCATGATAGCGAAGAGCCCATCCCGCTCCTCTTCGGCGCGCTTAAAGTTCTCGGAGCTGAATGCCCAGCAGTGAGATATTTTGGGTGCGCCGGCGGTGAATAACTGGCGGTGTTCAGGAGGTGCTTGAGCCACCATTCGAGTACCTTGGATGCGGTGGCTGCTCCTTTGGCGTGCCCTACGAGCACAGGTTCACCAATATGTCGGGCAAAGCGCCGGTTACCTGGTTTTTATCAACGGAGGGTCGAAAATTATTCTGAGCAAGGATCTTACCGTCTATGATACTGTACTATTTCGACCAAGTGCTCATCAATTTTTATCCGAGAAGCCCGAGAAAATTTGTTTTGAGTTAAGGCGATTTTTACACATCAAAAAAATCTCGGGTGACCTGTGACTGAACACTTGGTCGAAATAGTGCAGTAATCCCAACGAGTCCAAGGTCAGTTAAAATGCTAGAGAATAATTAGGACTTACTATGAACAGGCATTTTTGCCCAGTGCCCAGGCTTCAAATGTCACAAGGCTGTATTTGTGGGCCATACTTGCCGCTTGCGACAGTCACAAGGCGGGCGATGTCTGCTCCGCCGCGGCGTTAGTTCTGCAACTGAATTTCGTCGGGCCTACATACCAAACACAGCCTGTCAACGTCAAATTATCGCCTCAGGTCGTTCGTCAGCCTAGGCCTCACAGCGCATACAGGGCCCAAAGAAGCGCGCGAACGTCGCGTGGGGTGTCCCGCGATGTCTGAATTGGTTCGAAATCCGCCGCGTGCGGCACCGTGACTTGCGGACCAGCAAACATATGGCGAAACATCGACTCGGGGTCCCGGGAGAGGGCCCACCTGTGCACCTGGAACCCTCAGTAAGCGCATCGACTTCCGGCTTCGCGTGTTTTTAAATTCACACCTTGAATAGGATAAGTACCTTCTGTGAGGATAGTCTCCATCGTCGGAGAAGTACATACTTATCATCTGGACCGGGTCCGAGGGCGGCGATCTAGGAGCTTATCGGAGGGGCCTCGCTTCTCATCCCTAACGACTCGGAAGACGACCGCATTCGTATCCATTGTGGCCTGCAAAGCGAGTTGCAGTTTGAACGCGGTTTCGATCGTGCGAAAAGAAAATGAAATCAATGGTTGTGCATGAGAGAGAGGACTCACTCGGGTGTCAGCAGTAGTATTCGACGGGGGGAATTTCTGCAGGTATTCAGCAATAGGTGCAAAAACTTGAAGGGAAGGAGGATCTAGTAGAAACGAGGCGAACGTCGTGGTGAGCACGAGACTCCTGCAAAAATGCGAACCCGGGTATTCTCGGTCGGCGTGGTTCCGAACTGGACTCAGAGTATGCATATGTAAGTAGAAAGAGGAGTTGGAGAAGAGCCTTGGTTTTCAACGATCCGAGTACATGTATGCCGAGCGTACGTACGTACGTACTCTGAAAGGATCCGTGAACTGATGGGAGTTCAACTTCCGTGATGGGAGTTCAACTTGGAAAAACCTCCTACATATGCCTGCCTTCGGTCTGCAGCTCTGTTGTTAGTACCAGAGACCAAAGAGAAGTAAGTAGCTTGGGGGTGGACGGTGTGGGGAGCAGAATTTGACCGCTGAGTGTTCATCATCCCTACCCGCTTCAGACGCAACCCCGACGGAAGCCGAGCGACTTTGTACGTATACGTATACACACCATTAACATTATTACTCCTATATATTTTTCGACGCGTATTCCACAATTTTACATATAATGTAACTTACATACGCCGAACTGGATAGGACGCTGTTGTCTGTCGATGTGCCAGAAAACCCCCCAAAAAAACTCAGAAAAAAAAAACGCCGGGGCGGTGGACAGCGTTCATACTTACTAGAAGATCTAGACTCGTAGGAGTAGGACTAGGAGTAGGAGTACATTCAATGGCATGGTCCCGGGCCCGCCGTCGGACGTCGCACTGTGACACCAGACCTGGATTCAAGTGCGCCACGACGTCGTGTCATTCAATATCCATATTGTGCACCGACTCCGCATTCATTCGAATTCGAAATCAAACACTGCTAGTCTAGCTGGAGCGAGATGCCATCCATCGTCGATTACGTGTACAATTCCTGCCAGTGAGCCTCGTGAGAAGGTGCATGTGCAGTGGGGTTCGGTGGTGAGGAGAGGCTGGGTGTACTGTAGGTCAAAAACACCGGCCGGGGTTGGAGTGAATATTGTTTTTTTTTGTGTGTGTGGGCGGCGTGAGGCTAGACTAGATTAGGGCGAACACGAGCATCTCGTAACGCATGCGCAGTTGCGGCCCAGCCAGTAGGTGGGTGCAGGGGTCGTCATGCATGGATTTGAATTTCGCACACTACAGGTCCGAGTCGTACGATCGCAAGAACAAGGTCGAGGCGCGGGCTAGGACCCAGGTGAGATATGTACATACGTGGAAGTTAAGCTTAAGATCAGCGCGAATCCGTCCGTGCGAGGCGTATCAGGTGGGTCGCGGGGCCGGTGGGGGTAGATCGGCAGCGGTACCGGCATTGGTCGCGGAAAATACTCGCCCTGGAGGGAGATACTCGCCTCATATCGATATCACACCTCCCGGGAGATACTTATTGGCGTCCCGGTCCCAGACGGTCAGGCATTTTACGAAAGAAACGAAAATTCTCCGAGCGGCGAGAAGGGATTTACTTGAGGAAAAAATAGGGAAGAGAAGGAAAAAACTCGCAACCGGGGGTCAGATGGGGGGAGACGTGTCCGCGCCGTATTCGCCAGAGGGCTTCTCAATGTCGGACCCGCAGGACAGTTCTCGGTCCCCATGGCCAGTGCGAAGCGCCGAGGTCGGAAGTACAATAAGTAGTATATTTGGGGTAGGAGCGACTCGGACCGCTGAGGCCGGGGCCGTTGGCTGCGGGGGGTGAAACGAGCATGAGCATGCACTGGAATAATGCGTGTATGAAACGATACAGCTGCAGGTGCAGACGTCGACGGGGAGCGGGGTGGCGGCATGACGACGCCGACGTCTGGGCGGAGTCTGGACGTTTGGAAGCACGCGGTGTCATGTGCATGACCTGAACGCGCCGGCGGCGTTGAACGTGTGCTAGTACCTGCGCCTGGCAGTGGGTTGCTCTAAGTACGACGGGTTCCTCGCGCGGAACCTTGCCTTCACGCACACGCCGCAAAATGAAATCTTGATTCATGCGATCGCCGGTTGGCGAGGCAATGTGATCTTCTGATGCCGGATCACCGGCGGTCGCCCTTACGACGGAATATATAACGTCGATCGCCCAGCACGGTTCCCTCACGCCGTCGTCCCTTCCCTCGTCCGCGTCTCTTCGTCGTCGTCGTCTCCTACGCCCCGTCCGTAGTCGAGTAACCCGGCCATGTTCATCCTCCCGGCCCACGCCCACCCCGCCGCCCTTGCCGGCGTCGTCGGTGCCCACGCCCACGCCCACTGGCACACGTGGAGCGCCCCCCTCGCCCTCCTCGCCGCTCTCACCGTCCTCCTCCTCATCCGCCACGTCCTCCGCTCCGCCTCCCGCACCCCCGCCCTCCCCGTCTCCGACAAGGCCGCCGCCGCCGCCGCCGCCGCCGCCTTCCTCGCCAAGCCCACCTCGGCCCTCCCCGCCGCCGAGGCCCCCACCGCAAAGTGGTCTTCCTTGTCAACGTGGCTCCCCCTGCGCCTCTCGTGGGAGACCCTCCCTGCCCCTGCACCCGCGGCCCCGTCACTAAAGCCCTCGCCATCAACACCGCGATCCGCAGCCGCGCCCCCACCTCCGCCACCACACGCCCACGCCCCCGCCCGCGCGGGCGCCCTCCGCCGCCCCGAGCCCGCGCTGCAGCACCACCAGCACCAGGGCGTCGAGGCGCCCCTCCCCGCGCTCTACGCGTGCCAGACCCCCGCGTCGATGGCCAGGCTGATCATGAGCCGCCATGTGAGTCTCCTTTCTTTCTCTGCCTTTCGTTCGTTCTTCCCTTGCCTTTCGCAAATTTCGTTCTGCGTTCGCTGCATCCCCCCGTGCATGTCCATACCGCCACGTCACCCTCCCACATGTCATCTGATCGTCTCCACGCCATCACGCCATTTTCGACTTCTTCCTTCCATCCATCTTCCATACGCCGTGACATACATATCCCCGTCTTCTTCTATGCATGCATTTCCTACATATCCCCGTCTCCCGTCCTCCGACCTCGTCGCCACCCGCTCCTCCCCGCTTTTATCGCTTCGCATACCTCCGCTCTTCCCTGCACCCCCATTTCTCCGCTCTTCCATACATTGCACATCTCCGTCTTCCGTCGTCCACATCACGACATACATACATCCATATCTCCTTCCCTCTTACCCCCGTCCTCTATACTGCCGGTCGCGACCCTACCCCTCCCTGATGCTATCGCCGTGCGCGGTGCGGTGATTATCCGTCCCCGTATGAGGCCGCGCTTATCTCTTCTCCACATCCATTCCATCCCTCCTTTCGTTTCGCGCATCGTTACTAACCCCCTCTCCCCCCTCGCAGACATACCGCCGCCCCGCCTCCCCCGCCCCGCCGTCGTCGAGGCCGCGGGCGTCATAACGCGCGCCGCCGCTCCGTGGCGAAATAATAAAGAAATAACAATGAGAAACGAAAGACGAAAATGAAGACGAGATACGTAGAGATGAAGATATGTATGGAGGTGGGGGTGCGGAGCGGGTTTGAAGTGGTTATTTTGAAGTTGGGTGTCTTCGAGTTCGTGTTCAAGTTGGGGGTGTGGGAGTCGTGTGCGTTGAGGAAGGGAGGAAGGAAGGGAGCGGGGGACGGACACTTGCGCGCTATTATTATGTCTTTTTTTGTTTTTGTTTTTAAGTTTGCACGTATACTTACTTCGTTTTTCGTTGAGTTGAGTGGAAGAGTGGAAGAGGAGGAGGAGGAGTCCTTGTTCTTGGCCATGGGCTTGCGCGCCACATGGGAGGAAACTCAGGGATGGATATGCCTGCATGAATATGTATACGTGGATATCGATTGTGGTTGAAAGACGTCCGGGTTGGGGTTGGGGTTGGGGTTGGGCGGCGGTGCGGTGCGGTTCGGACGGGGGGTTGGGTTTTGCTTTTACAGCTATTTTCAAAACGTTAGACAGTCTCGATTTTCGAGCTGAGTTCGGCAAGAGTTCCGTTTAACTTGAAGATATGTACGTACCCATGAACGCTCGGAAGGTACAGTAGTACTAGTTGTGAGCCCGGTCAAGGGGGGCAGTGACCGACGCCGCGTGGGTAGTTCAGGCCGGAGAGGGAGTTCGGGTCGATGAGAAGCGGGTTGAAAGTCGAATTTAGGTGAAAAAGTACGTTGAAAAAGAAAGGATACAAGGATAGCTTACAAGGATAGGAATGGATGGGTGGAGGGTCTTTTATAAACCCACGGAAATATCTACGTGGCCGCAGCCGCAGGTATGCATGCATACCTACGCGTGTCTGCGGTGGACTCGGGTTGACAATGACGGCGGCCTGCAGCGGTGGAATAAATATCTTTGGGAAGTTGGAACCCAATTCTATATGTATATGTAGATCGGTACCAGCGGCTGTTGGCCCGGGGCCGCTCCACGGACCAGGACTCGCAGGTTAGGTTAGGTTGGCTTTCATTGCCAGTGTGCACTGGCGCAGTCGCCCTGTAGCATCGAGGACGCCGGAGGGTTGCGCGTTGGCGTTGGCAATAACAGTAACAGAGTGAGGGATAAGAAGTCCAGGCTCGAGAGCGTAGTATGGCAGACAACGGCAGTGTGCGTGGACGTTACTAACAACAATTGAAGGCAGAAGAAGGAAGGCTTGTAAAGTTGTAGGTTGAACTCACAGCGCGAATATGATCCTAAAACTTGAAAAAATGGAAGAGCTGTAGAAGGCCGTCTCGGCTTCTTGGCCATATGCATTTCACTGCGTTCAGGCAGCCCCGCGGCAGACCCTGTCGGAGCTACGTAGACATACGACAGAGCTGTGCCGAGGTGGCTCCGCATAGTCTGCCGCTATCCCTCGGCATGGCTCCCTCGTATGGCGACGTAACTCGGCAGGGCCCTTTTACCTGTGCCGCCGGGCCGTCTGAACGCAGTGTTTGACGTGAAGGAAAAAGAACGAGAGGAGAGAGGACGAGGTGATGGGGATGGAATTGAACCAAACACTGGCAAAAGCCGTGGATTTCGTTCCATAATAAGAGAACGAGTAATGGGTCGAGTTGAAACCTGCCACCCGATTCTGTTGTGCCATCGCGTATATGTGTCCAAATGCACATTTACATTTAATCCCGCGCACATCTCATCCTGAAATCATATTTCCGCACTAAATAAGTAAGCCTAAGTGAACCACGTACTTGAATTGCGCGAATTCGGCAATCGCAGTAAATCCGGACGCGGGTCCAGGCGGCGTCGACTCGGACATGCCATACATGTAAGTATATTCGGCGTTCCATGAATTCCGAGTCGCCTCCTCCTGTTATCTCTTATCCCTGCCCCAAGTTCTCCCCCGCTTCCCCCCTCCGTTCCCTCTTGTCGTTTTTTGAGAGGTGTTCTCGAGGAGTGGATTCTTTCGGGGTGCGGTTGAAGGGAGTTGTCGAGGGGGCGGAGGTGCGGACGGGGGTGTTGAAGGCGCGGAGAAGTTGGAGGGACACTTGCTCGCTATTAGTATGTATATCTTTTTTTTAGTTAGTTAGTTGCAGTACAATGGTATACTTCGTTCTCGTTTGGTCCTTTTGGTCGTTTTGTCGGTTGGGGGACGGGGTGAATCTCTGTTTTACTTGTTTTCTTGCGGGTGAAGATCGGGGTGCTTAAATGGGGGGTCTGGGGCTCCCGCAGAGCACATAATATGCATTATCTAACTCTACTTCGTCCATGGGAGCTGTTGAAAGGCCAGCTCGATAGGGGGTATCTTCCAAATGGGGTAATGCCATTCCCGCATCACAGATATCCGGCTGGGTTGCCGATCACCACGTCGGACTACTCTTCTTCGACGTTGATCCTGAGCCGCAGCGGTCAAGAGAGAATTCAAACATGCCGCATGCCGCCAAAACACGGACGATGGGTGGAGAGTCGTTCTTTTCGTCCGCCAAGACCAGTCTGAGACGTGCACTGCGGAGGAGGAAGGCCGTGATTGCCAATTAAGTTGACACGGAACTTCTTCCAGTCTTCTCCACCGAGGTTAAACACATGGCTAAGTTACCGAGCTGCTGCTCTAGCGAGCTCTATGCATACAGCTCCATGGATGTACGGATCTATGGAAGGAAGAAGCAGTCTCATGGCTCTGGATTTACCAGACCCTGTCAAGAACGACCCGTCCGACGCACCTGTGTCGACTTCCATAAACTTCCACCAGCTCCTCCATACTTCTTCAACCTTCGTCCGGCTACTAATTCCCACAGACCTGCGAGAAAATAATCAGTCATCCCCGGTCAAATCATTGTCGGGTGACCCCAATCAGCAGGGGCGCCGCCTTCTTTTTCGATGACGGTCATAGAGCAAGTCATAGGTCTCCTCGATCCTGGGGCGGCCAATAGAGCGCGTCGGGAGTACCTATTTCCCGGCGCATATAATGACCCACGAGCGAGGTACGCTTTTCCGTTCCGCTCATGCTGCTGCTCAGCCTTCTAACATCCGTCGCGTGGTTCGCCCCTGTTAATGGCGCCCCTACTGTTCAGCTAGGGAAGACAACCGTCGTTGGGCTCGACATCCCCACGTTCCAGCAAGATTTCTTTGGAGGTCGGTCCGAGTTGACACAGTGAACGCGTCGCGCCGCTCACGACTGCTCAGGCATCCCTTACACCGAACCGCCTCTGGGTAGTCTACGCCTGAAGCCTCCTGTGCTAAAGACGACTCTCGACTCGGCTACATTCAATGCAACGAGTTTTGGGCCTGCCTGTTTCCAAACAGTACGCCACCACCCGCTTCCCCTCCCCTCGTAGCTCATCCTCGCCGATGTCAGGATCTTCCGGTCAGCGAAATGTCGGAAGATTGTATGACCATAAACGTGTTACGGCCCAGTGGGATCTCTGCTAATGCAAATCTCCCCGTGGTGAGTTTGGAGCTCGTTCGCGGCTGCATCAAGTCTCTGATTTATATATGCGCGAAGATGTTTTGGACGTGATTATGGCTCACACATCTTATGCTATTCGACGTACTGAAACACAGCTAGATACGGCGGTGGGTTCGATTCGGGTGTTTCGTCGATCTACAATGGAAGCGGAATCGTCGCCCAAAGTGTTATTCGTGTACGCCCTTCTCATCTCCTATGCGATTCCGAGTCAACATCTTTATAGGGGACACCTGTGATCTACGTCAATTTTAATTACCGTTTGGGGCCGCTAGGCTTCCCACAAGGACATGAAGCCAACGTCAAAGGCTCCTTGAATTTGGGACTCAAAGATCAGCTCGCCGCACTGGAATGGGTTCAGGCGAACATTGGTGCTTTCGGTGGTGACAAGGACAAGGTTGCTCATTTGTTGCATTTTGTTTTGAAATAGTTGAACCAAAGCATCATAGGTCACCGCTTTTGGCGAGAGCGCCGGGGCGATAATGACATCTATTCTGTTTTTGAACTCCCCGATCGCGAAGCTGGCGAGAGCCGCTGTACGGTTTAAATCCTGTGTCCTCGGAGATCTCCGCTAACGTGGAGTCCCATAGATTTTCGAATCCGGTGGTCAAGCCCCTGGTGGTATATTCACACCCGAACACCGGGAGGTTGATTGGCAAAACTTTGTCGCCGGCGTCGCATCTTGCGCCTCCCTTGCTAAATCTGGATCCACCTTCGACTGCCTGCGTGAGGCAAACAGTACTGAATTATTCCAAGGCATTGTTGCGGCCATGGCCGAGGCCAAGGAAGAATTTCCGTGGGATCCAGCACTCGACGGGCCTGGCGGACTCATCCCTGATCATCCCTCCGTTCTGTTTAAACGCGGGCAATTCGCACGGTTGCCGTTCATTATAGGGAATAATCTCGATGAAGGTACGAGACCTCGTTCCACTGTGTCGTCAATTTCCTCATTTGAGATTTTTTAGGAACGCTATTCCTCGACGACACTATACTACTGGTAAATACCACGGCAGGAGTCAAAGAGACCTACGTCAACGAATACTCTCCCCCTGTTCCGCCGGAAACTATGGAAACTCTGGAGGCCGCTGTCGATACCCTTTTGAAGCTGTATCCCGATATTCCTGCCCTTGGTCATTCCATCCAGTCGTTTCATCGTGCGCGACTGATGGTCATCTTTCAGGCTCACCCTACAACACTGGAAACAACACGTTTGGGTTGGGCCCTGAGTACAAACGCTCCTCAGCAATTTGTGAGTACAGTCCATTCGCAAAACAAATGACAACAGCTCACCTTCGGACAGTTGGAGACCTGGACTTCCAATCCCAGCGCCGCATCTGGACCGAAACCGCCGCAAATGCTGGTGTCCCAACATACGGCTACCTGTTCACACAACCGCAACCGAGTTTACCGCCGGCACTTGGCGGTAGGTCCACTTCTATTTTTGTGTTCTTCTGCACCGTTGAACATTTTGCTCCCAGTCTTCCATAGCGCAGAGATTGACTATGTCTATGGTGCTCCCAACGACACATCTCCTTCTTCCATCCTGCTTAGTCGGACTATGACCGATTATTGGGTGTCCTTTGCCACGAGCCTCACACCCAACGATGGTCTCGGCGTCCCGCGTAATATTTACCCTCCCTCCTCGTTCCGTAATTTTTCTGATGAATGACGCAGGTCCTGAATGGACGCAATTCACGCCGCAAAATAAAGTACATAACGACGTTTCTCACGGACACAGGTATCTGATGCATTTTATCTAGGTCGTGATACAACTCAACGGCGAGAACTTGACTATGATCCCTGACGATTTCCACGCCGGTAAGCGAACGATCTCAAGACGAAGTAGTCATGCTGACCATCCCGCCGCAGAGCAAATTGCGTTTATCAATTCTAATCCTCTCATTTGGCACCATTGATTCCTTTAAATACACGTTACTTACCTGTGTGTGTTATGTATTCGTACAGCGAGAAAAGAAATCGTGAATACAGATTGGAACGATTTAACAGTCCTTTCCCTGAGATTTGGTCCGTTTCCTGCGGGCTCCGGCAAAGTTTTGAGTCCTGTTTGCGTGGAATCGAGTTTCAAGTTACGCAATTCTTCCAGGTGGATAAAAAGTCGAATTTCGCCAGCGCAAGACGGCCAGGTTTGTGCATGTTTTGGAAGGACGCGAGATCACGCGGTCGCGTAACTCACGTTGGACTCTTCCGAATCCCTAGCTCCGAGCTCGCATCACACGCCGCCAGCGTTCTTTCACGTTGTCTCCGACTGACTGTGAGTCCGAGTTTCAGTCTCGGTCTGCCCCAGTCTTGGTTTCGACGTCCGGCTACCAAAGTCTGAAGATCTTGTTGATCGCTACGCCTGCGACCCCGTACCGACCTGACGAACCCATCCGGGCTAGTCCACGAGCCCCGATAATGTGGACCATTCCGCCCAACCCTCGGCCATCTGAATTGGTGAGTGGCATATTCGTATCGTACAATATCTTTGCGACGAGCATATCCTAGTGGGACGACCTTTTCGGTGACCCCCACTTTGACGATCTTGATGAACAGGTCGGTGGAGAATGATTTTTGGATCCTCATTCAACGTTGATTTCAACCCCAGTCGCCCCAATACCATGAGGACGAGCCCGTTTCTGGCTCTCAGCGGCTGTCTGAATCTCCCAGTCCAGTTCGTCACTGCATTGACCCTGTGGGTGCCAGATTACCACAGTCTCTGTACCATTCACAAAAATCTTGATGACCAAGGGAACGGACGATGAATTCTACGCTGACCTCGCGGACGATGAATTCTATACGGACGAGGTCAGCATATTACTTCTTGTTCGCTGTACCCTCCGACATCTCTTGTAGCAGTTTGAAGATGAGGAGGAATACAACGCCTGGGTACCATATCGGCACCCTTCTGATCGCTATGCCTGGCGGCCTTCCGAAGAGGAGAACTCGGAAGAGGAACAGCTCAGACACACGCACCCTTATGCCGTTGAAGAACTGGTAAGTATTTCCTTTTTAGATCATTGTACCCTCTGACAATTATCTGAATAGTCATCGTCCGATGACTTGGACGATGAGGGCAGACACGATGAATCACGCGTGACTTTTGAAGAACAAGTCATTTTTCCGTATTTAATCCCCATGCCCCCTCACACGTGTTTGAATTGCAGCTGTCCGAAAATGAGGGATCTGAGCAACGGGTTACCCCTTGTTATCGATACAATGAGGTCAGAGCTGTGGCTGATGATTTCTCCTTGCCATTTTAATGCCCCTTTACACCGCAGTCGGCTGGTAAGGATATGGACCATGAAGTCTGTTTTGAGATGCAGTTGTCCCAAGATGAAGACTCCGAAGAGGTTGCAGATCTTCTAGCTGATTATCACTTCTCGGTGAGCTTCTCCTCCCTGCATTGGACATTTCTAAGACCCCCCATAGGGGCGCGACATATTCTATCCCCAATGTCCACCGCCCACCCCGGTAACCCCACCTAGTTCCACGGCCTTTGAACGACGAGTCAGAGCGTATATATTAGTCCTTGGCCAGCTTTTGACATCAATTTCAGTCGCAACTTCAGCCTCTTCAATGGGAGGACTCCGATGAGGTTAGCACATCTATTTATCTTTTAATCGTCTTTGACATCCATTTCAGTTACAGTCGTTACAAGGAGAAGAAGATTTCAGAACGTCGCAAGTATGTGCAGGGATTAACTCTTCGGTAAAATCTCTACTCAATGTCACTTTTCAGCAGCAGCAGCTCTTTGAGGATATGGTCTTCAACCCTGAGGTTGGGCTGGCAACACAGGATGAACTTGAGGCAGGTGTCACCGAAGAGGAGGTCCGCATTTCTTTCTTTGACATCTTCCCCTCTCACTTCAGTTCCCATAGCAGCCATCCAGAGACAAAAATTCGGAAGGCGGAGAACAGGTGTGGCCATACCGTGATTGGTTCTCGCCCTGCCATTTACTGTTCGTCTTGCAGCTATCGGAAGATGAAATATCTGAGGAGTTGGATCTCCTGGGTGGTGCTTATTTTTCGGTGAGTCACTTCTCGCTGTGTTGGATATCTCTGAAGTAGTCTCAACAGGGGCGCCCAACCTTCTGTCCTGAATGTCCTGCCACCGAACACGGATCCCTGCGCCCCAGATACACCGTTGAACACATTTGCAACGCCGAGCACCACGTCTGTGTCACTGCATATTACAGGGACAAGCATAATCACCGGTTTCGCGGTAAAGTTTTCCGTATCATGCCGCACGGAAGGTTTCTCTGCATATGCCGGAAAGTATTTGATGAGGGGAAGGAGGCCAAAGAGCATATATTGGGCCTTCATAAATCGAAAAATCGGGATCATCCGACTACTTGGAGCCAGGCGAAATGGAAGGGAAGAAATCTTCCTGGCCCAGGGTAGAGCTAATCATGTATCTACTCGACTTCATCAATAAGAATCTAATCAAGTCGCTCTGGCAAAACTGTGGCGGGCTCATCGGCCGTGATCCTTCTGTTCTTCGGACCGACTCCTCAAGTACAGAGCTGGATTGACGCAATGTACCTCTGCATCACTCCACATCTTGCTGTTCCTATTCTACTTGTCTAACCGAACAAATGGATTATTTCAACCTCGGTGAGGCAGCGCAATTAGTATACCGTTCGCGGAATCCTGTTAGCCCCTTTGCGTAGGTATCTTCGTGACCTCTTCACCCATAGTCTGATCCTCTTGCAGATCCCGACCGCTCGAACAGATCACTGCTCTCGTCCTCATCGAAGCGGCACTTTCAGATCAGCCGTTCTCAGTGGCTCTTGATAATTAGTCTGTAGTTAACCAGGCGCCGGATGTATGGAGGTCGACCTTATTACGTAAAGTGCGGAGTTTGAATTCTATCCTCGGCGCTAGCTGCCCTTCAAACACTCCAGCACCCAAGGCTTGGAGGCAATCCTGGCTATATTTACCCATAAGACAAACCTGTCTCTTCAGAATTGTTGTTCTCACTCGTCTTTGATACAGAATGAGACGGCGAGATTTGTAAGCTGCCGGGCCAAGTTTCGGCACCGACTTCTCAGCCCCGTGGAGGTAAAACTAGTTGGTAGAGTTGTTTATTGTGAGAACTTCAATGATATTCCGAATGAAAATTGGGCAAGGATGCCCTGGAACCTTTACTTGAATGCTCGAGAAAAAATATGATTACCTAATAAGGTCGACCTCCGATCATTGACACCTGCCAATCGACAGACTACAACAACTTGGGTGGGGGGCCGTGGCAGCGCCCGGCAAAAACTCGCACTTATGCTTTTTTTTTTGGAGTGTTCGGGATAATGAGATTCAGTCTGCAGAAGCATTCCAAGGTCGTCCACTTGTGTTGCTGGTTGTTGGACCAGTCATTTCCAGGGAAATTGTCCAGGAGGAAATACCGTTATGCACAATGTTCAACCGGTGTGGGACTCCAGCCCGTAAAATTTATCAGATCCCATTTATATCGTTCATGGGCTGCATACCCACTAAAACCCCCTCGTATAGTCATCTGGCAGTGAGTCCTCGTCCATGAATAAGCCACTCCATGTGTACAAGACCAGTTCCGTTTTCAAGGCAAACGGTCCAAATCTAATCTTATCAGCCAAAGAGTCGGACTCAGTCGGTCATGTCGTAAAGCTACATTGACCGCTTTGAACCATTGGTTGTGAATTACTGCTGTAGTAAGTACCAGGTCTGGATTTCCCATAACGCGGGTTACTCGGAGGTTCCAAATAAGATGCCATGCAACTGAGACTAGGATAGCACATTAGCTCCCCTTTTCTAGGATGTTTGTGCCTTCGCTGGGTTTAAATTTTACAAGGTTGCAACCCAAAATCAGGCCCCAGTTCAATGTAGGCCATTATGTTTTGTTTCTCATATGCCCTGCTTCTCGTATGCTTTTATATTTATGATGAACTTAGATATCAGCCAAGGGGTTCCTTTGTATAAAAAATCATTTATGAGCAGCCAGGTTGTTAGGTGATCCGATGACACGGCACAGAAAAAATACTAGTGCGGTTCCAGGTTGAACTTCAATGAAGTAATGCTACATGGTGGCTGCAAAGATCGGCAAGGCACCAAAAGTATTCCCAAGGGAGCATCAATGGATCAATTTGTGAGGCGCCCTTGATGTGCTCCAGCAAAGGGCTGTGAAACTCTTGTGAAATGTACAAACTCCGGGTCTGCTCTACGGTGGCCTACACATCTCTAGTCATCTATCTTATCTTATGGTATCTTCTCACAGATAAGACAGGATTTACCACAGTATAATAATATTGCTCAGCTAGGTCCCCTTTCAAAATGTGCTGAGTTGTAGAGACAGTAC